>CAJQUW010008323.1:0-98237 GCA_907163375.1 Prostheceraeus crozeri | reverse complement strand
ACAGCCTTCGTCAAGTTTCTGATTTGGAGGGGAAATCGATGCGCTAGCTAGTGCCGTTTGCGTCACTGAAACGCGGCTGTCTTGCAGTGGCGTAGGATGTCGTTTCATAACAGGTATTCAAGGAAAACCCTGTAGGGGCAACCCACACATCCACTGCTTAAATCTCATGCTAGTGTCTATCGTTCATTGCTTGATAATGAACTTAATGTTGTTTGCTGCGATCCAACAGGTACACTTGCAAATTCCTCTTATTCAAGTGCAGCCACTTGGTATGCAGTGACAATGAGTGGATCAATCTCATCCCCTCATCCATAGTTTAGAGAAAGAGCAACGAATGCTCTCAGAAATGAACCTCACAAGCATTCGTGATCTCTTACACTTCGCTGACTGTTTGTGAAATGATATTAAACTTAAAATAATTTTTCATTTTTGACTGAATCAACTGTACCAGGTTATGTAGTCAGCCGTTCACCACTTCACAGCGGAAATAGAGATTTAAAAAAAGGAAATAAATGATCGAACTCATCCTGTCTATGTATCGAGTACTTGTTGAACTGTTAGATTCAGACAAACAAATGAGGTTGATGGATAGATCGAAATTAGCGGAATTTCATTTGGCCATCATCAACTCATCATGACTGGCTATTAGAAATTGTATTTGAATTGATGTGTGAATAAATTTGCGTTCGAAGCAGTTATTTACATTTGCCAAAATTCCAGCACTGAATGAAAAGTTTTGAATCATAGATGCCTCAAACGACCTCATGCTTCGGAGAAGGTTGATTTCCTTTTACTGTGGATGGTCGGATATGACCGGACACCTGTGCATGAAATGAACCGACCTAAAAAAAACTCCGATAATGGAAATTGAACTCTGCACATGTTGAGAATGCCCTCAAGTGACCGCGAGACAAGAGACTTTACCCTGAAGGACCTCACCGGAATAATATTGAAGAATTTCTCACCTGAGCATCAGACCTTTGAATGTGAGGTTATTATGAAACTGGGTAGTGTAGGGTTGTGCGAATTTCAATCAAATTGATATTTTCCTGTATAGTTTCAATTATATTTAATTGGTTTTATCTGCTATCTTAGTCAGCAAGTTGGAGAGAAAGATACAAGATCAAAGAATTAAATATTTTGTTTATCTGCTTCGGTTTGCTAGAAGTGTGATTAATACGAAATCGACGGCACATCGAGGAACCTATTAAGTGGGCAAAAAGGAATTCCTAATACCTTACAGAGATAGGAAAAAAAGTCGTGCGTCGCTTGCGGATTAATGTGAGTTCCAGCGAAGTGCTTCGATTGCCAAAATTCCTTCAGATTCGAAGAATTCAGATCATTGCACACAAGATTTCTCCATAATGTTGGCCCTTCCTATCATTATTAAAAAAAAGTAACAGGCGTACGAAAATTAGTTCACTTGATGTCTTCATATCCTTTCTTCGACATTGCTCACTGTATAGTGCATACATTGAATCGAATGTTAGCCAGGCGATGTGTGTTTTGGTGTGTGCGAAGTGATATCACAGCACGCACGCATGTGGCTTTGGTGTCCTCTGCTGACAGCTTATTGTTTGCAATTTCCAATAATAGCAAGCGATACACGAATTATGCATTCGAGAAGGAGCAAGTTGTCTAATTCTGTGATGTGTCATTTCAATATTAAGGTTACATATAATTCTTTCTTTCTAGGAAACCGCAGCGCGCACAGATGAATCTAATTCTATGTATAAGATACTTTAATGCAGTATAGTTCAATCATTTAGGAGGACATTATTCAATTCTATTTATCAGTTTAGTTCAAACTTCAAATTTCTAAATCATGAAAATGAAACCTTTTGGAAATCACGGCTATATATTAAAGCAACTGATGCATTTCCTGATGTTGAGAAAAGTGTGAAAGGTGACGAAAATGAGAAAATTCAAGGTCAGGATAAATCGTTTTAGTCGACGAAATCTTAATTCCCGAGACCTCAGAATTTTGGAATCTCATAGTGAATACTGCGTGCTGCCCTGCTGTTGCTCCCTCGCTAAGATATAGGCTATGTGAGTATTCCAGCGGCCAGCAATTCGATTTATATAATTCGATTAGCAAGATTTATATGGGCATTCGGAAACATTATCACATCACAGACAGCAGAAACTGAGTGATGTCGAGATGTTGACCTTCTTCTGAGTAATTTGCAGACAACGGTGACATTGCTTCGAATCTTTCTGCATTTCCTGATGTGCACCGCTGCGAGCAGATGAGACCAGCGCACATCCAAAATTACAGTGTCATAGTTGAAGAATAATGTTTTTTTACCTTTTATCTACTGATAATCTTTGTGCAGGAGGTCAGTTGAAAACAGAAAATGGTTTTCTCCCAATTTCACAACAAGCCACGTCTATTGAAATAAAAGTTCACCCGATGCGTTCGTCTGCACAGACTATGTCAATGGTTATTGCTGAACCTTGCACATCGTGAGAACGTTTACTTCAATAGAAGTAACTTGTCGTGGAATTGACAGAGAACCTCTTTCTTTTAGTCTGTAGAGACAATGGCATATTGCAGGAAACGAGCAAACTAAAGAGCAAAATGCTTCCGGACTTTACGCGAATTCACTTGTGAAGGAATAGATGGACAGGTTGTCAACAGCAATAAAGAAAGGTCAGGTGAAGCTTCGGTCGCTGGAGCAGTGCAGAGGCCAGGGAGCTTACCTAAAGCATTCAATGCTGTCTATATCTATTGTTTTATCCATAGAAATCCGACCTTCCGCTTTGTTTCATTAGCCCAACTAGGATGTGTAGCAGAGTTCTTGATGGAAATTTCAACTGCTCGGTCGGTCACAGAATCAACGTTGCTAGTTCCTGAGACGCATCAAATAACTGAAGATACTTTGTTCAAAATCATGGCCGTCAACTTCCATTCATGCTCTCCGAAATGCAAGATGTCATCGAATAACAGAAGCTCTCTAATAAATTCAACTTCAGGAGGCAATGAAGGCTCAACATCGATGAAAACAAAAGCTTTTCAATGGAAGGCAATCCTCCCAAAGATTCTCTTGATAGCTTTTTCGGCCTCCACATATCAGGAGTCACAGATCGTTGCAAACATGAGAAGTGTTCCTTTATGTCTCCTGCATAGATTCCACATTGTACCTCGCACCCAAGATCGCCTGTTTTTTGAACTGACACGCCAGATGCCCTGATTATCGTTGTAGATTTATTACATTATATGAATGGGTATTGCAGTCAGATCACAGCTTTGTATTTTTGTAAAATAAATACACAGTTGCATGTGATTACTTTTGAATAAGAAAGATATTGCTACGTGCTATCCTCTGACTTCGTATCTCTATAACCTATCTATTGTATCGACCTGACACCCCTCTACGGAATCAACTTTCAGACGACAAAATGCGACCCCTAAAGTGCATCAGGATGCATATCATTGAAATCATAACCTAGCTATCCCATAGATATCTACATTATAAATTTTGTGATACTTATAACTACTTTTCAGCAGTATCTAATTCTATCAATTTTTTACTTTATTGAAAATGCTGAATTGATAAGAAATATTTTTAGCAATTACTTATGTAGAGCACTGCAGTACTAATTTAAGAGCAATTTTCTGTGATATCTGAACTCGGCAGTCTTGATTGAACCAACAAGCATATGAACCCAACATCTATAAAGCCGTTTAAGGTAGATTGGACAGTTTCATTCATTTTATTATCCATAAACGATAATATTACAGCATGTATTTATGTTGCTATTAAGTCTGGTTTTTGAATTCAGAATATTCACAAAAGTTTTTGTTAATCAGCTAAGATAAACTAAACTCATGTAAAGATATACCAATAAGATTACCAAAAACATTTCATATAAAATCAGTATTTTCAATAAAGCAAAAAATTGAAAGAATTAGATGCTGCTGAAAAGTAGTTACAAGTATCAAAAAATTTATAATGTAGATATCTATGGAATAGCTAGGTTATGATTTTAATGATATACACAGCTAAAGGTTCAATTTTCATTCTCCTCCTATTCATGTGAAACAAGCAATACGGTGTCACTATTGCCTGTAATGTGATCATTAGAATATAGCATTTTGTAATTCATAACTTTTCTTCTCGTTCGTGCTATATATCTATGATTTTTCCTCATAGCTTTAGAACTATCAAAATTGATAATTTTTCCTATGATTTTTTAATTTCCTAGAAAGTTGCACTTGTCTCGTATGTCAAACAAGCAACCTGAAGGCTATGATTATTTGAAATTTTCAAATTGAAGTTATTCGATTTTTACGTTCAAGTGTTATTGAGATTTCATTCACAACCATTGATTAGTGTTGATGAAACGTTGAATTTTCTTGTAACAGTAGCAGTCTCTGATGGCTTATCCCATTAAACAGCGAGCTAAATGTGCGGCTTGGTATGAGTGTATGGAGAGTGTTACTCTTGTGCAACGAAAATTTCGTGCAGTATTTGGCAAAAACGTAGACACTCCCTCTAGTAGCACAATCAAGAAGTGGCATGTCCTCCTGATGGAGACTGGCAGTGTTCTTGATCAAACAAGAGACAGATCAAAAACTGTAACATCTCCAGACAAATGTGATGAGGTCCGGAATCTTTTTGAATCTGAGCCTCATGCCAGTTTAAGACGCGCATCTTCACAATTAGATGTGAGCCGCGAATCCGTCAGGCGATGTTTGAAAAACATGGGATTTCATCCCTATAAAATGGAAATTGTTCAGTCACTGAGTGAGGAAGACAGGACGTGTCGGTTGAACTTCGCTTCTGAAGAGCTTCGCAGAATTTTTTCCTCCAGCCACTTGATGCATTTAACATTCTCTGACGAAGCCCACTTCATCCTTGACGGGTCGGTAAATCGACACAACTGCCGTTATTGGTCAACTGACAATCCGCATTGGTATCATGAGCAGCCTTTACACTCAGAAAGGACAACCGTATGGGCCGCAATATCCACATCCAAAGTCTTCGGCCCTTTTTTCTTTGATAATTCAATTAATTCCGATCGCTATCTTGAAATGCTGAAAAGTGAATTCTACCCAACGCTGAGCAAAACTGAGAAAAAGACCATGGTTTTCATGCATGATGGCGCTCCACCTCACTGGGGTCTTTGTGTGCGCACTTGGCTAGATCAGCATTTTCCACAACGTTGGATGGGACGCGGATCTCCAACGAAGCCATGGCCACCTCGATCTCCAGATCTAACCCCGTGTGACTTTTTTCTCCGGGGATTTATCAAATCCAAAGTTTATGAGAGGCCGTTACAAGACATCGCCGATTTGAAGCATCGAATCATAAGTGCTTTCCACCTGGTGACATCAGAAATGTTATCAAACAGTTTCGACGATTATCGTCGTCGTCTTCACGTCGTCATCGAACAGGAAGGAGGACATTGTGAATGCTGATTTTTTATCTTTCAAAAAAATGCAATTTCTGAAGTTATTTTGAGCTTTCTATTGACTTTCATAAACATTTAGAATGTGGAACTTAAATAATAATTGTCAAAAATTATCAATTTTGATAGTTCTAAAGCTATGAGGAAAAATCATAGATATATAGCACGAACGAGAAGAAAAGTTATGAATTACAAAATGCTATATTCTAATGATCACATTACAGGCAATAGTGACACCGTATTGCTTGTTTCACATGAATAGGAGGCGAATGAAAATTGAACCTTTAGCTGTGTCACCCTGTACATCCTGATGTCAGTTGTGATGCTTACTTTCGCAAAATGTATTCACTTCAGGGGTCGCATTTCTTTCGTCTGAAAGTTGATTCCGTAGAGGCGTGCTGCGATCTGCCACATTGACCAATCGATTTTTGTTGTAAATGTTGAAATCTGGTTCCCTTAATACACTTATCACTTTCCTTATGTTCTCTCTTAATTCCATTGTGCTTTGTGACTTGTTCAGAGGATAATATCTCTAAAAAGTCAAGTCAATCACTGATACTTCTTAATATACGCATTGGAAAGACAATGGGAGCAAATATCTATCTGATAAATTGAAGTCTGACAGCTGCGACATCCATGGATTATTTTAACGCATGTAATGACAGTAATCCATGCTTAATCACTCTAAAAAGGCAGACTTTCTGCTGAAACGTTGATCTGCTGCTGTATTGGAGATCTTCAGATCACATGGATCGAAATGGAAAAAGGAATGAAAGATGAAAGTGATTTAAGTTTTTTATATTTGGCTTGACAGCACGGCTGTTTAGCCTGAGGTGAAGGTACATGTCTCTTTGTCATCGCTTGCATTAGAGTCTTAGATTATTTTTTCTGTGCCATTCATGATGATCAAATATTCTTATCAGTTGGATGATCCATGCTTTGTCATTATCTTGTCAAAGAAAAGTGAAAACACAACACCATCATGCTCCAAAACACTTCTGAATTTCTGCCATTCGAATTTCATCCAATATTCGTTGGTAGAAAAAGTTTCTTCCAAGGTGGACGAACACCTCTTGTAAGAAATTGCCAACACTGGTTTCCGTCAACACGTGTACTTCGTTCTGATTTTCGATATTCCGTACATATCGGCATTGGTCTTATTTTCTCATCAGCTTGATTTATCCGGTTTATTTTCATCTCCATTTAAGATAAAATATATAAATGTCTTAATTCAGGCATAATAGCTCATCATTTGCATGCTATCGTTATTCAAAGATTCACCTCACAAGAAACGCGTTGGCACTTTCGATTTCGTAATTTGCTCCTGGTCGCTTCACTATTTGATTTATTTTCATTATTTGTTATGCATTTTTTTGTTTATATTATATATTTTCTTCTATTGAAAGATCTATCCGCTTTGAAACAGTAATTCCTGAAAAAGCATTGATCGAAGCTTTTTAGTACCATAAGAACGACGCATGAGTGCTCTATGTCTGCTGGTGGACCAAAATCTGTCCGCTTCGATTGTTCATGACACAGTCTGTTCGAATGCGGTCTTTCCATTAATAGTTGAAAAGTTCAAAGATGCCAGATGACAGAAAAGAAGAAATACTATCATTCATTGTATTACAAATTCATCCATTTATCTGACTTCTCCGATTCGTGTAAGAGTAGTTAAGTTTAAAATTTCTGTTTTGAATCCCGTACATAAATTTGACACAATTTGTTGTTTTCACGCCTATTTTCACTGAATTTCGGTTGAAAGCAAGTGAAACCTGGATACAATTGCTTTCTTCTTGATTAATTTTGTTCTCTTCTAATTAAATTCCCAATTTTCTGTTCATGATTTCACTTTGATTTCATTTTTCTCCTAAAGAGCACGTTCAGGTGCATAAACTTGAATTTCTCCGTTCAAACTTCTCTTGAAAGTTGTTTCAACTTCGAATTTGATTCTTATCCTCTTTGCTCATTCAGGAAGGAACTTCGATGAAAGGAGAGTCTTCCATGTAGTTCACATTGTAACAATGTTGGTTTGAATACATGAGAGAGGGCCATGTACTGTCATTTTCCGTCGCAAATTGATCACATCGCAATGAGGGAAGAACGGGAGATTTGAATTCTCGTATAAAGGAAAGCTTGACTCGCCTTTGATTGGCTCTCCTTTCCTCTCCTCCTGATGTCGTCTTCTTAGTGCTGACGGTTACTCTCCTCCATCTACTCTCTCCCTAAATCGTCGATAATTCCAACCTCTTCGTCACACCATGCATTCTTGCCGCCGTCATCAGACCGTCTCTCCTTTTTCCGCAGGATCCCAACTACCCTTTGGTTGGTAGACCAGAGCCCCAGGCCAGCGGAGGTGGTGACGAGTCCTCTACTCGTCAACGACAGCGGAGTGGCTGCTTCTCTATCAATCCTCCGAGCCGCCGCGACGATATGCAGGTGAGACATCTGTCAATCCAGACCGATAAGTGAATTTCATTTCGAATCTGTCACACTGCATCTATTGCGTCGGTTTTGCAGTCATTATCCAGGGGTAATCAAAGATTAATTGTGTTGCAATTAATTGCTACCAAAGAATTGCAATCAATTGATTGAATTGTGTTCTGTTGGGAGGATATTTTGACTACTTTACCTGCAATGCCGTCACCACCTTCGTAAGAAGAACATCCTACCTTCAGGGATTTATTTAGATGTTCAGTATATCTTATTCACATGTTAACAACTTTCATAATTCTTACCAGAGTCTAAATAGTGCTCAAAATATTCAGCATCTCCATATTTCAATACTTTTGTGATGACTTCTAAACCTCTACTTCTATGTTTTGTTATAAACGCGTATGAAAGATTATTCAGCCAATTGTTTCAACAATTGATTACAATAAAATTAAATGTTGTTATCAAATAATTATAATGAAGTTTATCAATATTCAAATCAAATTAAGAATATAGCTTCATGTACTTCACGTAATGGGTCCACTCAAGTTGTCGTCCACATCGATAATATTTCATAATGCGACTTGCAAAGTATGAGAGTGAACATTTCAAATTCAAGAATCGGTATATTCAGACTGTGATGATAAATAGCTGCAATTAATTGATCAATGACGCCAATTGGTTGCAATTCATTTTTGATTGCCCCTGTTCTTATCAATCTCTTATTTCTCCTCGATGCGGCGAGGATTTGGTCAGTAAGTTGTAGGCTATCAATTGCCTGCTGTAAATGCACAATTAAATAAAGCAGCTGATGATTTAATCACCGGTTAAAATGAAGAAATGGCTGGTCAGTCAATAGTTATTTCAAGGATTTTCAGGCAGAAGATCAGTCGGTGCCACAGTATATTTAACTTATTTTTCACTTCCATCGAACAAGTGGTTTTGTAAAGAAAATTATCTTAGGCAACAAGTAGGCCTACATGATATCTTGTAACGAAGCTCTATGGGGTCGAATAGATGTCTTCCTGCGGCTTGTTCCAGGCGCAAACACGAAAAGTGGCTTTCCAACTTGATCTCAGACCCGAAAGCTTACACTGTCGACTACCAGCAAACTAGAGGAGCCCTTGTTCCTGATTTGTCAATCGCAAGGATGGCTTTGCGGACGCAATTTAACTAAATGATTCTCCTTTGAATATAACTCAAGAAGTTGTGTGAATTTTTTGCTAACAGGCGCCGATGTAAAAAAAAACAGTCTCAGTCAAGTTTAATCTGAAATGAAAAAGCTCAATTATGCGAGGTTGTCCATAAATACTATCTAATGGTTGAAGCATAGCTTTGAGTGTAATTAATTATTACCAGTTTATGCATTAAAGGAGCTATGCATAGATAATGCTCACTAACCGAATAGGTCAGCTGCCGGATCTCTATGCACATCCACCTACCAATGGCTTGTGCAAACAACGCAAGCTCGAACTGCATTTGTGTTTGAAAAGTTCAAATTTTGAACCAGAGCTCTGAGAATGAGATTTGAATCATTTCATTAACTGTATATGTGTGCAGCTTGGATGACGATTCATCTGCTTGCTACTGGTTAGAGTTCTCACCTGTCTGACCAGAGAGTCCGGTTTCGGACTCCGGACGCTAAATGTCCGGCTTTCTCTGGATGGTAGGGAAAAGCATATCTGGATCAAAACATCTGCTCTGGTCATCTTCGCAAGCTGCAGCTGCTTTTGCCTATTGCGAAGTTTATTGGAAATGCATGTCGACTTTCCTCAATGAACCAAATCAGCCCTTTAAGGTTGTGTGTATGATTCCTGGATACCAAGTTGATAATATTGAGATCGGTCTTAAATAAACAGAATGTGGCAATACTATTAATGATTCTTTGCAACGCACTGTACTCATCGCCAGGTAATGTACTGTGCTTTCACTGTTCCCTTAATGATTTGAATTATAACTTATTCTCATCTCCTGATGGTATTTTCCAAAAATTATATTGGGTTCATTTTCCCAACGATTTTTCTCTCTATTGAGAAGATCAGCAAATTTTTTTTGAATATTGTGCGTCAAAAAACTGATTATCTTTCATATTATTCATACGAAGTTTAAGTTTCAACAACATGAAATTGTTATTCTGATAATTTACTTCTCATATAACTATTACAGATGGACGAAGTAAGTGCTTCAGTTTCATGTCGATAATCATGTCGTCTAACTCGGTATTTGGTGATTCTCATTCATAATTGTCGTTTGAAGAACGATTTTGTCAACTCTCATTATCGTTCACCTTCAAAACTCAAATATTGAGATGGAATGAAGGAGGTCGTTAGTGACTGAATGTGGACTCTGTTACGGTGAAAGAAAATACGAGGAGAGGAAATCAAAACGTTCTCATTCGCATAGTTTTCTGCCATTTCGTGTGATTGTGTTTCCAGGCAACTTACTAAGTGTTAGAAGTGAAAATTAGTTTCAGTGAGATTTGAAGGGAAAAGTTTTGTTTTATTCAGTGAGTTTCTGTACATTTTCGTAACAAATTAGTGATGAAGGATGCATTGTGTTGTTTGTAATGTAACAGCAAGCTTATCATCTCATTGAAGAGTTGATCAAATTTGGAATTCTCAATTGATTCGGTATTGTATCGAAGATAGAATTTTCACCAAGTGAACTATCCAGTCATAGTAACCAGAGATTGTATCGACATTTTATCATGATATTAGGATTGGAGTGAATTGTCTGCTTATCATCTGCCTTTCATGTGATTTAAATTGAGGGAAGACAAGAGCGCGAAGAAGCAAAAAAAAAACAATTAAATGGTATCAGCAGGCAAATAGAGAAATGTGTTGATTTCACATTTCCCCAGGTTTTCATTCTAGTTTGAAGCAGTTTGTTCCCGCTGTAATTTTGAATCTAAAATCGGAAACGAATAATTGCTTCCAAACGTTTTCGCCCATTCCTTTCAACGAATAAATAACATGGCAATGACAATTTTACATGATGATTGAGTTTAAGAATTAATTAAGTTTTAGTATCTAAGCACTGGCATCCAGGCGATTCAGAATTCTGCTTACCAAGATAGTAGCGATGAACAATATAAATATATAAATGTGGTTTGCATATGAAGGTGAACGTTATTTATTGTGGTCAGTAAACAGCGAAGATATGTAAATTCATAATTGTTTCCCAAAAACTTGACGACAGAAGCTAGACCTTGCAGATATCAACTTTCTTTACTGTCATTTTGCTGACCATACTGAAATCAAAATGTTCATTCGATAGCTCCTCGATATCGATGGTTGAGAAAGTAAAATGTAGTGTTTTCACAAATTCAATCAGCTTAAAGTTTATCAGTGCTTTCAAACACTTCGGAATGAATTATAGTGCAGTTTGCAGTTATCATTTCTATCATATGTATTGAAAAAGTTATTTTCTGTTTTCTTTCATATTGATGGAAAGTTCTCCAATATAGCCATAGCAGAAGTGACACGTCGTTTCATTACCTATTTGTAGGGCCTTCATGTTAATCACCAAGACAAGAACCATGAAGTACTAGATATTACAAGTTAAGACTGAAGCTTTCAACAAATAGAAGCAGATCAACAGACAATGAGAAGTTACGGAATAAAGCTATAAATGAAGGCCAGGTGTCGAAACTGCCGTCTCTCAGCAATCTAGTATAATTCACTTGGAATTTCCACGGATGATGACAGTCGAAATCTGCTGTTGTTAGCCAGCTAGCTGTGACTCGTGCTATCGGAAATGCGTCGTCCAATGTCGCTCTGGTTGCATTTGTTCTTATGTTGCGTGTCTGCACCCTAGCTGTCTTGTTTTATGCAAATAAGTTATGTGTTAAACAACTGACGATCTGTGTTCTGCGTTGAAAGCAAAATCGTTTCCGAATGTAAGTGTGAGGATGTCTAATCTTCAAACAGATAACATCTGTGCAGATATCAGCAATCGCTGAACAGGCCTTGATATTGTGCACATTTGTTCAAAAATGACGAACCACGTTGATTATGCCGAAATTAAATCGATTCTGGTACACATTGATGCGCCATAATGACAAACAACATGTGCGACATGCTTATATAATCATATGACGTCACCGCGAGAGATATAATGACGTCATAATGACAAACAACATTTGCAATATGCTTGTATGATCATGTGACGTCACCGCGACAGTTATAATAACAAGCAACATGTGCGACATGCTTATATGATCATATGAGGTCACCGCGACAATTATAATGACGTCATAATGATTAGCAACATGTATGATATGCTTAAAAAATCATATGAGGTCACCGCGACAGTTATAATGACGTCATAATGATTAGCAACATGTATGATATGCTTAAAAAATCAGTGACGTCACCGCGACAGTTTTTCGAAAACCTATATTCTCAGCTTTCAGATAATTTGGTAGTGTGAACAGAGATCAACATTAATGTAGGAATATATAGTGAATTTGCTTTCAACGGAAAATCTGCTGGTACCATCTCAATAGACTACTATACTAACAATAAGGTAGTACGGCTTTAGGTAGTCCCCTCCTTTTTCCGTCCTGTCTGTCATCTTCAAACTGCGCCGTAACGAAGTACTACACAAATCTTTTTTTTTTTCCAAAATTTTTTATTTTTTCCAAATTAAAGCATTTCAAATTTCCTCAAAATGGTTTATATTCGATCTTGAAGATGACAATGTTTCAAATTTAGCTTTGTTGCTATGGTTATGGAACAATCTATAATTCTAATTTGCTAGAACACATACACGAGTGCGAATATGTTCGGAGTTTTCCGTCTTTTTTCTATCAACATTTGCGATCCCTGAATCCGCCCTGCGTTATACTCAAATATTTTGTTGATAAAGTTCAATTTCTTGATGGGAAAAGGTCACTTGCTAATTTGTCTTCGAAGATGCGAATATTCGATCCGTTATCGTTGGTTGTCTTATAAGGATTGATTGTGTGATGATTCATTATTGTGATATTATTTATCTCTTCCAATATCCTCCCCAGAGAAATTTAGAAGTAAAAGCAATTTATTATTTAGATGATTTTTGTAGTTTCTTTATAGGAAGTTCCGTACCTTACGGAATTGACTGCGTAAATGAATTGCGATGTTGTAAAGACTTGAGGATGATCTAAACTGGCGCTTTTCGAAGCTGTGAATGTTTTGCTCGATTGCTCAGAAAGCAAACTATTCACGAAATTCTCAAAATGTTCGTTAAATGTTTGATAGCAGCATACACAGTTTTGTTCTGAAATAGCAGTAATGCAATTTAGAATTAGACATCTCTGTTTTACGTCAGAATCTCACCTCGTTGTGATGGGATTTGCAATTAGCACGTTAGTGACATTTCGACGGAGATTCATTAAATATCACTTTTAGCACACTACTGACAAGTTGCCGAAGTTAGTGCGCCTGCAATAATTAGGAAATGTTGCTTTTGTAAATACAATGTAAACAGAATAATTAAATATTGAGTTGCATCCTCAGTTGAAAAAAGGGAACAGACCTGAATAGCTGCCATTTCATCCAATATCAGGAGTCATCAGCAGGCCTAGTTCACATCTCTCAACATCCACACAGCTCCCTATGTCAAGTTGCAGCCATGCCTGGGTAAATTTGAGATGATTATTGGATGAAATGGCAGCTATTTAGGTCTGTTTCCCTTTTGTCAACTGAGGATAATAATAATAATAATAATATATTTTACCACAAAATCTACATGTACACAAGGTGTAATCAGAGTGGGGGTACAGATAAGAGGTTACAGGAGTTATAAAACAGTGAAAAAGAAGGTTTTCAATGCTTTCTTGAAGCTGCGAGGGTTTGTTTCATCCCTCAAATGTAGATGGAGCGAATTCCATAATGAGGGTCCAACGAATTGAAAGGCGCCCCTGGCACCAGCTGTTCTTGATAATGGTTGATGGAGTAAGGGAGCGTCCTTCGACCTCAGTGACATGAACGATGCAGAGGATGCAGCAGGAGTCAACAGATCTTTAAGGTAAGTAGGTGAATTGCCGTAAATACAATTGTGCACTAGGCAACACACTTTGAATTGTACGCGGTAACCAATGAAGGCTTCGGAGAGTTTCAGAAATGAGAGCACGTTTCGGAAGTCGACGCACAAATCTGGCACAGGCATTTTGAACTTTTTGGACTCGAAGTATGTTCGAAGTCTTACAACCTGCATAGATGACATTGCAGTAGTCCAATAACGCGAATACAAAGGAACAAATTAAAGTGTTGGCGTGATGGTCACTTATGTATCTTCGGATTCTATAAAGATTTCGCAGAACAAGAAAAGATTTTTTCCGAATCTGATTGACTTGGGCATCAAACGACAAAAATTTATCAAATCTAACACCCAGCGATTTCACATAATCGGTTTGATGCAGCTCAATATTGAATACTCATAATTACATCAATTAACTAAGGATTTAATTTTCTTCTACCAGAAGCTCTTGGCACAGCCTTCGAATCGATCATTATGAAATTGACAGAATTCTGCGGTCACCTATTCCATTCGTCAATCAGCATTAACATCTAGACTTTATATAACTGTTGTTTTCTTACTGCAGTTGTTATCTGAACGACCTTGTTTAGGGTCAGTCGATAGAACAACATCCAACGGTTGATATTCTGCTGAGACAGCTCGCATTTATATCCAAGGCAATAAACATTGTTGAAACAATATTTGCTTACATATCATTAATAGCACCTGATGTTTGATATGTCAATACATATCGGAGGACATCACGTGGTTTTAAAAAAGATTCCGTGATTATTGATTGTGAAAATAATTAATACGATCAATATAAACATTGTCACAATGGTGTAATTAAAAGCATTTCCGCGAATATGCTGTTAACATTCTTAATCATGTTTACCAAATGAATTCCATCGTTAATTTAATACAGATCACAATGCTAAGGGTAAATATTACAGGGAGGATATAAACCAAGTGCCTTGAAAGAATTTAGTTTCGTTGAAAGCGATGGACCGGCGAATGAGTAGAACAAGTATGATGGACAGGAGATTGAGCAGAGCGAGCAGAACAAGCGTAGCAAGTTTAATGGACAGGAGATTGAGCAGAGCGAGTCGGGCCAGTATAACAAGCGTGACGAGTGAATGGCAAGTAAGTTACAGAAAAACTGCTGTAATATGAGCGAGACGTTTCTCCTTCTCATTTTGATCAACAAAGGTCTGTCACAGTACATTGAATATCTAAAGAAAGTGACAGCTATTAAGTCAATAAAAGACACCAACACCATTAATTCCCCGACCGCACTCACCTGACTCAGGAATCGAACCGAAGTTAGCGGTGGTGACGAGCTCGCACCTTCTTCACTAGGCCATGCTGACGGACAGGCGAGAGTGGTCGGGGAAGGGGTGTTGGTGTATTTTATTGACAATAGTTGTCATTCTCTTTAGATATTAAATTTGAGTTCACACTAAACCTGTGATGATCAATGTCCATCAATTTTCAGCCGCATTAGAGATATAGCTGCCGATTTTATTAACGCGTACTTTTATTAAACTATGATAGCGATGATGATGACATTTTGCTTCTCATTGTTCATTGAGGAATGCAACAGACGAAACGTATTCGAATATGAGCTAACATGGTTCAACATACATTGGCAGTGACCGAGGAATTTCAGATGTTACATACGGATATCTTAGATGCAAGTAAATAATTGGATTGTGTTCGCTCAGACTACCAATGAGATGAAAACGGCAGATCACTAAACCAATTAGGAGGAAAAACTACGATCATAATCTTGCTGTTCAATTCTGTTTCACAGAGTTTGCGTCTTCTTGAACTATCATTCTGGATTAATTCTTCTGCACACGTTAATATCTATGTTTGTCCACTTCTTCTCTCAAATCTTGATTCGGTTTAACAGTAGAACAGGCTGAGTGTATGATTCGTGTATCGCTTGCTATTGGAAATGGTAAACAATAAGCGGTCAGCAGAGGACACCAGAGCCAGTGAGAGATGCGTGCGTGCTGTGATATCACTTCGCACACACCAAAACACACATCGATGCGTGGCTTCGATTCAGTGTATGCACTATACAGAGAGAAATGCCGAGAAGAAGATGTGAAAACATCAAGTGAACTAATTTTCGTACGCCTGCTACTTTTTTTAATAATGATCGGAAGGGCCTACATTATGGAGAAAACTTGTGGGCAATGATGTGAATTCTTCGAATCTGAAGGAATTTTGGCAATCGAAGCACTTTGCTGAAACTCACAGTAATCCGCAAGCGACGCACGACTTTTTTCCTATCTCTGTAAGGTATAAGGAATTCCTTTTTGCCCACTTAATAGGTTCCTCGATGTGCCGTCGATTTCGAATTAATCACACTTCTAGCAAACTGAAGCAGATAAACAAAATATTTAATTCTGTGATTGCTGGTCTTGATAAATCAGTTAGGAAAATATACGGAGACATGAGTGACACCTACAAAACTAAGTCAGATAATGTCACGAAATTGAAGTGTCTTTATTGGAAGAAGAAGGCGAAAATCAGTAAAAAGACCGGCAAAGAGCACCTTGTATATTGTTTTTCTGTCAATTTATGACCAAACGTTAACAAGCTAGCATTTTTATGTTTATATGAGGCACATCATTCGCTAACTCATTTTGTCTGGCTGTACAATGACAGCGCGGAGATGCTTGCATGTAGACGAAAAACAAAATCCTATGACGTCAATACTTTCTTTTAGTTCCTTCAGTTTTCGGAAAGTTCTCTCGTCTTCAAGCATGTGAAAGCAGAGAGTTAATATCATTTCAAAGGTTCTCAGGGAAAAGGATCAGATAGACGCATCGCTCGCGCGCAATTGCTCTGTTTTGAAATGTACCGTCAACACCCCATCTTTCAGACTGCAGTTCGTCTGACTTGTGCATATCTATGGCAATCTTCATAAATCTACCAACCACAGAGATGGATTTCCTTGTGCAAAGCAAAGCAATTTATCTCTATGTTGACAACAAAGTTTCCGCTGAGGCCTACAGTAATAGCTATTCGATAATAGCTGATGATCTGTCGCCTTATCAATGAACACAAACATTCATTTGCAAGCGCCTTCGATTCCCTATATTTTCCGAGTGTAATTCGAAATAATGCAGAAATTCAATTATGATGGCAAATTGGATACAGAGAAAGACGTCATAAGACGAAGGCAATTAAATGTTAGGAATATTTCCTGACTTCTCTCCTGCTGCAACGGAATTCCCACTATCCGGCTCCAACCCATTTGCGCTACACTGATGTCAAATCGAAGAGCCAAATTTCAAGATTCTAGAACACGTGATAGGTATTCTTCTAACCATCTGTTCATCAGGTTGAAATAGGTGTTGATACTCATGCTCTTTTCATTGAAAATCAATATTCGATAGTCAGTTCTATCATTCAAACGAAGATAAGCCAAATATAGAGACATTTCACATAACATGACTACTTGAACGATCGTGAGTGCTGACCAGAGCAGTTCCAAGGTCGATGCATTCTTGGCTTTTTCGTGTTGGACATATTTTGTCACAATTATTGAGTTTGTTATATTTGAATTTAAATCAAACAGATAGATTCATAAAGTCAAAATAATTTTAGATGTCTACGAATATATCAGAATATCATTTAGATTTAAAATTAAGCATGTTTCAAATTTTTGAAACTAAATGTGAACTAGTTGTAATTGCACGAAATGTGGTTTCAATTTCTCACATATTTTTTATTTATGTTGAAACCTTCGAATTTGATAATGGAAAATATAATAGCTATTTTATGAAGTCAGAAGTACAAGAAAATGTAAAAATCTGACCTCAGATTTCTACGATCTTCTTGTCCGCTGGATTCATAGAATAGCTTATTTTCTAAATCTAATGCAGATGTTCAATAGCCAATGTGATATTACATATATTTCTATGAAAATTTATCTTGCCCTTCCAGAATGGCGAGATAGAAAATACTGTCCTACGACATTTTTCATATCATGGCAGATTACCTTCGCAGATTTAGAAGATAATCATTTTATCACGGGTCAATTAAACTGACTGTAAGACAAGCTGATGAAAAATGAGGAAGATGTCCTGATAAGCTAAAAAAATTTAGTTCCCTTCCAATGACTTATAAACTTCAGCAATTCACCATAAGTTTTTAATTTTCGATGTGCGAAAGATATTCATTCAGTCACCTTACAGAACAGTTTCAGAACGTTTTGCCTTCGTTCGAGAACTTTGTGCTGTTGAATTCGGAATTTCTCAGTGTGCTGTTTCTTGGTACGAAAGAAGTAAACAAGAAAAGCCCGTCGTAAAATCCCTTTGACATCCGTCAGTAAAAATTCTTCGACAGATTATATTCTTCCAATATAGAGACGTGAAATGTAGAACAATCAGTTGTGAATTTGTGCAGTTGAGTTAACCATAGAAATCATATGAGATGTGATTGTTGCGAATTGTCATATTAAAGAGAACTGCTGCTTTGATAGCAAGAAGTACTGTTTGGTGTTAATCTCGGACGAAATGTTGCCATCTCTTCCTGATTTCATCGAACTGTGTATCTCTCCCTGCAGGACATGGTCGACGCCGGAGAGGCAGGAGTCATGTTCGACACCACGGATGTGGCGCTTCAACAACTCTCTCATCACCGGCACAAGACCGAGTCTCCGACCTTGCTGAAGCGGTATTCAGTCCACAGGCCGGTGTATACCCAACAGGAGTTCGATGAGGCGCATGGAGGTCATACCACTCGACCCAGCTTGCTCCAGAAGGTACGAGGCGTCGCCAGTGCTACACGGAAGAAGTTCGTTTGTAATCGCTATCGGGCGAGGAAGTTTGTGACAGGCCATTTACCTGTCATCTCAATCATGGGAAATTACAAGTGGAAGACATGGCTCATCAACGACTTTATCTCCGGCATCACAGTCGGTATCATGCATATCCCTCAGAGCATGGCCTACGCTATGTTAGCCTCACTGCCGCCAGTAAACGGCCTGTACACGTCATTCTTTCCATCGCTCATCTATTTCCTCCTTGGAACATCACGTCATATCTCTATGGGTGAGTGACGACCACAGACGTAGATAATATAAAGCTATCTATGGTGAATTCTATTTCAATGGGGAATTATGTGATCAGAGATGCTCACAACAGAAGGTCGGTATAAGGATGGAGATGGCTAAGGGGGTTCAGTGGGCTAATTTTCGATCTTGGTTTGGGCGATGGGTTGGTTCGTGGTGGTCTGGGAATTCATCTGTTTTGTCACTCACCCATAATAACTATCTCATTACCCTGGTGACTTGCCTTTCTGCGATTCAGAACATACCATACTAATATGTCCTCTGGTTATTCAATAATGCTACTGAGCACTGTATGCGACCATTGGGACTGAGAGTGAATTTAAAATTTGGGAATGTTCTTGAAAATCACTTCAAATTCGCCACCGATGATGGTTGCATCGAATGCAACATTCTTGAGAACTGAATAAAAATATTTTATAGAATTGTCAATTTTGTGCAAATTGACAATTCTCGACACAAGAAAGCTTCAGACTTTGTTGCATCTAAAGCAAATTGTAATATATCACAGTCTAAAGACTATCATAGGGGGATAAGCAATCCATCCTTAAGATTATAATAATGATCTCTTCTGATTTAGATTATAATTGATTATTGACTATTATTGACTGATTTATTATTATTTTGCATCGCTTTAATCAAGTCAGCCGTCATCGTTGGAGTGTGTGACAACACGTGACACTTCCCAACTGTTGAGAATGTATCAGTTTAATGTGAAATTATTCATTCTTGTACATCATTATCTCTTAACTTTGTAACCAGTCATCCGTGTGTCTTCATCATCAAAAAAGTACCGATTCAGTTGATGGGAATGACATCAACTATTCATTCAAGAAAATATGAGAACTCATTTTCTCACACAGAGAGGTTTTTCAATTCCATTTTTATCAAAAATATGAAGATTATGCGAAGTGCTTCACTCGGAACAGAAAATTTCTTTCATTTAAATGGCGTACATTAAAGGTATGTCCTCCTTTCTACGAACGGAAATAATCGTATCATGGAAGGCTTATTCAACCACTTGGAATCTAAGTCTCAGTTTCCTCTCACAACTACAAGGCACATAGCAAGCAAGCATGCAGAGATAGTAGAATATGTGCAAAATGAGCACAAAAGATGAAAATGAATGTATTTTATGTGATAACTTAGTAGCCTAGCAGTGCGCATTGGTGATCATGTTCTTGACTGCTTTGCTTTCATATTTTGAATATCATCCCTCAGTGACTTGAAGAAGCAAGGATCAGACTTTGCTTCCATAACGTTTCTGCTAGATTTTCGGGAAGGAATCATTAAAGAAGAACATCAATTATTGTTGATTATTTCAAGCAAGTCTCTCACTTTCAAAAGATGCAGAAACCGGAACCGAATGAACTGAATGACGGGTCACCACCTGCTGATACGCAGGGTAATGTAGGCCAAAGGAGGATAGAATTATACAATGGTGTCATTTTCAATTCGATTTGAATTCTTCAAACGAAATTACTATTTGCGCTCTTCATAATATCGTATTTTTAGAATCTTGAGTATCATCTAATAATTTTTAATAAGTTCTTTATTTTAATCCTTCAGCGGGCAAAGTTTGCCATACATTGACTCAGACAATAACTTATTGTTTGTTCAGTTGAATTATAGCCTCAACTTCATTTATGAATTTTCACCTTTATTGCGGAGATACAATGATGTAACTCGAAGATAGTTTGCAAATAATAAAGCATGTAACAATAACGCATGATGTTATTTGAGGTCTAAGAAGAAAAGGGTTAATACAGAGAATCCATTCAAAATGAGAATCATTTTCACATGAAATTAGAAATCTGGAGGTACAAGGGAAAGAATCCTTTGCTATTATTAATGACATATGAAGGAAATAAAGTAATCTAAATAAATCTAAAAATAACAAACTCATTTAAGAAATTGAAATCCTCAAACAAAAAGTAGAAACGAATTAAGTATTGAACATGTTTACAGTACAATACAATTCAATTATGATTTTATTAATTATGAAGTGATGTATTAGTTATGCGTAAGAAAAGGAAATTATTTTTGCCGTTCTGTATTTCACAATGTAGGAAGTTTGGGTTTTAAGTTCTGACCTCAGCTCTTAGTGTTATTAAATAGGCCTGTTGAACAGTATTGTTACATCAACATGTGCGCACATTCGAGATATATCACGATTTACCGATTATTGGTGACAAAATTCTTAATTCTGATGGATATCAGTTGTATTCATGTTTTCACTATTATACACATGCGCAAATTGCATGAAATCATTGTGAATAAATCTGAAAAATATATTGATTTCAAAAATAATGTATTTTCTATACTATAAGAAGTATATATATAAGTAGTATATAATAGTATTTCTAATATTATTAAGTTTTTTGCATACTTTGTAATTTTTCGGCATCAAATGTGTAAATGCAATCTTATATCCATGAAGCCGCAAGCCCCCAGTTCAATAACTCTGAATCACCGTAATCATGATGATTCCCATAATTCCTAATACATGATGCCAAACCCAACTCTTTAATCATCAAATATTCCGTCCGCTTCGCGGGCTCGGATCCTACATTTTCTTGCCCTTCATGTAATAAATATTTCATTTCAAATAGTCCATCCAATCTTTCTCCGTAGAAGAGTAACCGAAATTCAAGTCGATTGGCAGTAAGTTCTTCCACTCATTCTGAGAAAACTCAGATGTTGTAATGAGCAGAAAATCTTGTTTTTCATTTTTGATCGTAGATAATGTCAGTTCGACTAATATTTACCGAAGACAATGAGTGCGCCGATTCGGTTTTCGAAGATTAATCTGAAATGATCTGCACCCTCACAGTTCACGGTTTCATATGTCAATTATGAAAGTTGGCTGTGATAATATTATACGTACAAGTTTTGCGGATTTAGTAACAGAATTATTGATCCGATGTTAAAAGTTGCTTCGTATTTAAGCAAATTGAGGTGAACTCGTGCAGGATATGTCTACTCAGCTTGTGAGAGTTGTAAAGTAATGTTCGTCCTATGAAGAGGTTATCAACACTTAATTGTAATTGATTGCAGGTATATTCTGAATTGTATGTGATTATTGATGCATTTGATCACTGACTTGAGTTCAATTGTGGTGATAATCAAATATTGAAATATCTGAATGAATGATCACGCGTGCCTTTAGCATAGCACAAAATAGAGCTTCAAAAAATGGTGTAAGAGATACTTGATCATCTAATTCCCAACTAGAATCCAAAAAGTGATCCGTTTGTGAATAAGATATGTTTAGTAAGTTTAGTGTATAAATGAATCATAGAAGTTGGGATGTTCTTTATACGATGGTGGGCGAGTGGTGACAACATTGCAAGTGAATCATCAATTAATTACAATTTATTCGATGACACTATTCAATTGGCATTTCATCCGCTCAGGCCTACTGCTGGTCAAATGTTGTGCATCGGGGATGTGTGCTGTTGGAGTGTTTCATTTTTCATGGACATATATTCCTCCTGACCAGGGCTTGGGATCGGTTAACAGGTTACACTTTCTCATAACCGGTTAAAATCGGTTACAACGTCTGATTAAGATCTATCTTGTATAATGAAATATTGTCGATAATTGTGAGAATGAATAGACATTGACAATTAAATAAATAGCGAGAATCCTCATTTAACCGATTTTAACCGGCTAAAAATATCGGTTGACCGGGTACAAAAATAAAAGGTCCCAGCCCTGCTCCTGACAGTTGTCGAACAACACGTTTGGTGTATGCTCATCTGAATGTCGATGTTTTGACCAATTCGGCGTTCTTCACCGTACTGTGAACATGATTGAAATACAACTAGTATAGCTTATGGTATATTTCTTAGAATATATATAGAATTATCGCCTTGGGTATACCCGAACCCGTTCTTGCTGCATGTACGCGGACGGTTGTGGGTGGGTGTGGCCAGAATTCTTCTCACTGCGGGTAAATACATTGATATCATGCCTCATTCCTGTTCTCATACTTGTTTTCTTGTCAACACGGATGCAAAGGTTTCATGTCAAAATTTACACTCCATGAATTGCGAACTCGAGTATGCTTAGCATTAGATCCTAGATGCAAACAAACATATTGCGACACATTCAGAACGATTCCTTTTAATATCATTCCTGCATAAGGTCTGCTGAGCCAGAAAGGTGACTTGTACTCTTTAAATTTATGAAGTACTGACCTTTATGCAGAAGAGGAGACAGTCACAATAGACAAGTATCTGGGAGACTGGTTATCTTTTAACAATAAATTGTGCGTATGCATGAACCGACTTTCATTTGCATCAGATATCCATAACTGACAAACACACTATTTATCTAAAATCAAGGAATCAATGATATTCATCAGTCAGGGGTGAAAGTGACGCCAAAAACTACTTCAAATCCATCATTGAAAAGAAAGTGGAGTTTTCAGAATGAATTTGAGAACTTTGAGTGAGATGTTCTGGTTTCTGTTAACTTGAGACTAAGAAGAACATCAGGGTGTTTTTCATCAAAATGCTTATTTTACGATGATTGGTGAGCATAAAAACTCAAAGGTATAATTTTACAGGTACGGATAGGAAAAATCGTCTACGCGTAAGACTATACACGGAATACCGATATTGACCTAGTTTCCAACACCTACAGCTGTGTGAATGACAAAACTGGTGCGTTTATTCCATTTCTAATGCTAAGCACGCCTTTCAAAATCGCTCAAACGTTGAACTTTCACTTGGTCAGACATTTTGAGATGTTTGATGACACAGAAGCGGCCCGATATCTGATTCCTCTCCGATCATTGCATGTTTGAAGGCTTAAAGCAGAATTTCATAATTCGGATGGTTTCGGCTGACTTCTCAATACCAGTGCATTCGAGCAGCAAGAACGGCGAATTGTTTATCTGTGTATTTTCAGGTCTTACACATGATTTGCAAGTCATGACACGTCAACTTGAACGAAATATCTATTCCTACGCCTCACAGGAAATCAAATCATAGAAATCCAATCTCTCAGCTTTGACTGTTTTGAGGCTGTCTAGTTTGTCATTATTTTCATTATTCCAGAACAGAATGCGTTTTTTGTCAATTCTGAGCTGTAGTCAGACTGCTACTCAAATGGTGTGCATCTCAATGAGTCAACATACAAATCCTCTAAGCTGTAAACGGTTGTGCACAGCCCATTGTCGATGAATTGAACAGAATAATGAAATGAAAGCATTATTTTGATCGTTGTGATATTGGGAGTGAAATGAAATCGAATTGACCTATCATTTACTGATGGAAGACAATTGTATTCATCATTTTCTTTGTGATTGTCTCTAATAATTTCCTTTGTAGTTGTCTCTTTATCTTGTTCGTTATTGCGTAATTAATTCGTATTGTTTAACTCTTCGCATGAAAATTGCGAGGAGGATCGGAAATTGCGTCGTATGTTTACTTATCCGAATGGATTTTATATCCGAGAATTATTGAGTCAAATTGTTGGATGCAATTTCCGTTGAAACTGAATCGCCATAGAGACGAGAAGGTCTGAATTTAATTGGGAATATTAATTATTTCTACCATCATAGAAATCGTCGCTGTTTTGTTGGAAAATGAAATTCGTTTTGGCGCCGAGATGTTGTTTTATCGTATTCAGTTTCATTATCTTCCATCATTCTCCATTTCCATGTTTACAAACTTCAAACCATGATGCAACTGTCTTCCTGCTAATGCTAAGAGGTTGCTTGTTACTATAGATCAGCTGGTAGAGCAATGGCTCATGTCAGTCAGGGTCAGCGGATCAAAGCTAATAAGAGACAGAGTCATCAATGTGCTCTTTCAGTTCAATTATGGTCAAGTTCTCAGACAATATACACTGCGTGCTCGAAGTTTTGGGCTACTTCGATTTCTAATTAGTGGTTTTGTAGATGAATATAAGAGCGGCAATGTGCGGATAGCGATGATGTAGAGAAAATAGCTGAACTACTGGCTCAGGACCGTTCGGGTATGGTTAACTAGAGATGGGATATGATGAGTGGCTTAATGTCACTATTCTCCCATGCTGGGGACTTGGACGGTGTTAATATAGTCAGACTTTAATCTGGAGTCTTGTAATTTTTTTATTCCGGCCGACGACTTCCAATGACATTTTCGGGGGTCGACCTCTGAGCCGAAAGATTACTAGGCCAAGCACTTAACCACTGTGCCACGGAGACCAGTGGAGGGTGAAATTCGTGAGTAAACATGTGCAAGTGTTACTGTCGTAGTCGATAGCGGAAAGATGGGCTGGAGGGGGTCGTAGCACAAATAGTGGTCGAACAAGGATCGAGACTCAGTCGGATATGACAAGGAATCAAGAAAGGACAAGAATCTATGCAGCTTTGTGAAGTGATGGATCATTCAAGTTGATGCCAGTTGCTCCATATTATATAAGGTCGGTTGGAAACGGTGTAGCACTTTCATTTAGGATGTCAAGTTGATGGCAATTAGTGTAATCCACTGATCTAGTGTCATCTTGAAGAGGAGCAGGAACATCAATGAAAAGTCAAAGAGAAAAGATAAGAAGAATCAGTCATTTAAATTCGCAAAAATGGGCAAAATAAAGTACAAATCATTGTAAGAGGCATCCTGACATTTCAACTCGTAATACCTTCCTGATCTTGTACAATGTTCTTGACAGGGAGTAGAACGGTTGCGCGGATTTGGTGATGGAATAGGACATTTTCGTATTTCGTGCAAATAAATAATAAATTTTTGCATCATAGGAGTACCGGAAAATTGTTAGGTGTCAATAAAAAACTTTCCGTTTTGCAAGTATATACTCGTAGTTCATAAGCATGCGCCATGTGAGTATGAATTAGTTAAGTCCTACTTTTCCTTTTCAGAGAAGTTTTTCTATTCAACTATCTTCGATAAAGAGGTTGAATATGTTCTGAAAACCGAAATATGTCGTATTTTATGTGAAGAAGAAATATGTGAAAAGTTTTAGTCTCTAACCCGTACGAAACATAAAAATATCTTAATTTTCTAACTACGTTTTGCGCAACGCCCTCGACAGAACTAACAAGTCAATCAATACAGCGATTTTATAGAAATGCATTTAAACACAATTCAAAATTTTGATGAAACGACTTCCTGCAGTCATGGTATTCTGAGTTGGATATATCCACAACTCAATGAAGAAGGAATTTTAGGTGATTCATACATGGATTACACAGTTTCAAATAATGTTTTCTATTATGATTTTTGCGACCGTAACTTGTTTTAGGCAACTTACGAAAGTTTCAGCTTCAAAATGTGTAAAATTCCGAAAATTGTCAAATTATGTGAAAAAAGTAAAAATTCGAGCCTAGATTAGAAACTACACGTGGATGTTAAGGAACAATACAAACTGCTTCTCTTCTGCATATATCTGAAATGTTTTCAATTACGCGCATTTATAAAAACTTCCGCATTATTGTTAACTGTCTGTGAATGTGATTTTATAATTTAGAAACTGAAAATCGCATTGGAATTTCGATTTTTTTCTATAGAGGAACTCGTAATCATGACAATTGCTCAGGCAGAATTAGATCATAAAATATGGATGAATATAAGTAGTATGAAAAAATGGGTTTGTGGGATTTCCGCGGATTTCAAGTGTTCTACTCCTTGTCTTGATCAATTTACAAATGGCCAACAAACTCATAAGAAGTGTATGTAGTTATAACGGCATGCTGCCGGCAGCATGCTTTAATGCTTGTCATGTTAAGCGATAAATTTGAAAATACAGGTAACAGTTGACAAAGGAACGACTTGGAATAGCAGTAGATCTGACTGATCAGATATTCCCATTTCAGTGTTTCTCTGCACAGTAGGAATACTGTCATTGCCCGAACCACAGATGTGTTTGTAATTAACATTCTTTAACGCAACTATCCTTTCAAGACACTCAAGAGTTTTTCTTTGCTCATTCAGGGTGTGACTTGTTCATACTGTAGGTCAAATCAGGCGGAGGAAATCATATTGTCAAGACGTGTTGAAGAAATCCAATTATCGGAGGAATGAACATTACGATTAGCGAGGTTTGTCGAAATGTCAGGCTTGACTTGTTCGACTGCATGCTGAACTCAATTCATCTGTCTTGGTGAATAATTGTTTATTCTGAAAATAGAATAGCAAATGAAAGTGTTCCTTAAATAGCATTAGAGCTATCCTCTACGGAAAAGGAGAAATTGATGAGAATCATGGACACGGTTTCTACGCATTACAGATGCATGGACGCTCGTGATCTCAACTATCGACTAGTAATCGGTGCGCTAGTTGTAAAGCATGCGGTTCATGGCTTGAAGAATAATTCTGTCTTTGAAATGCTGTTTCCGTCCACTTTTCTTTCTCTCTGCAACATGGACATTAAGCAGACAAATCCGCGGGGGGACTCGCAAATGACGCGTGCTTCATCAACCCGGTCATCTTGCTACTATAACTTTCAGTTCAAAATTTGAATGCCGTTTTCAAATATATTGGTTTGTGAGTTTCTGTTGGAAATTGATGGTACATGACTTCGATAAACGATGCGTGTTGATCAGTTATCAGATGTCTGATTCTATTGGGACAGTTGAGCAGCACTGAATTCAACTCAAATCGAGATTTTGAAATTACGCGAAAATTACCTGGGATCTACTATTTTTGTAGCATGAACTGGGTGTATTACTTATGAATCTGTTGTGAGTAGTGTTTGTATGATTTTGCTATTATTAATGTCACAAGTTTTGCATTCTTGGATGAATAAACATGCTGATGGTCTTCAAGCGATTTGAATTGATAAGGATGCTAAATTTTGCAAGGATTTAACAAACGTTCTAGATTTGTGATGTTCCCATGGGCGAAATTTGATGAAATTTGAATTTTCGCTAATTCGTAGAAACTAGAAGTCAAAAATTTTGAGCAACATTAAAACAAGTTTGACTGAAACAAGCATGGCTGTTTATCCTCATTTGAATGCTAGATTCATATGATCTTGCGCTAAAGTAATTAAATAGAAATCTTTGCAACTACGATGTGAATTTTGAGTGCTGGCATGTTGCTCCCGACTTTTTCGCTGTATATGGCTTGCAATGGAAGCATAATTTTCCTCAGATAATTAACGATATTGTGTTTTAATTATTGTAACAAATGCAATTGCTTTATTGCGCTGTTCATCTATCTAATGTCCAGCTCATGGTGTTTTACTTTCCATTGCGTTGTTGTCATTTTGTTATCCCATGTTTATTGATTAGTTGAACATCGAAATCAGCAAAATCGGTGCCGCGATGCAGTAGTAAAACGAGCTAACGAAGGAATGCTGAAGTGAAAAAGGGTGGGAATTCAAGTGATTTATAAGACAAGTGACTGAAAATGTCATTACTAATCAGAATCCTATTTAATGGCGACAGTTGGAACATGATTTAAGACCCCTTTCTGAGGAGGGGTTATAACGCTGAAGGACTTTTGTCTTCTATCCGATTTACAAAATGATTTTTTGAGGATGTTATAAAATAGATGATGAGAAAGAAGGAACATTAGAAATCTATGGGATAATTGTCGTAGAAACATAGAAATATGTAGAAATCAAAGAATCTTTACCATGAATTTGTTAATGTCCAATATCTATAGATGTCATCGATTGAATGTCATATGTCTCAAAAGCCTGAAGCTATGATGATGAATCAAATTCATTTGAGTGAAGCACTTCTTTAAAGAACATGAGGCGTTATAGGTTCCTGAGGGGATTTAACGAATTAAATATACAAAAGATCTTTTAGAATTTAGAGAAAGTGGTTCCTCTTGATATTGGAAAACAAGACAGCTTCTCGTCGATAAGAGGTTCGTGAAGTAGACATTCACGACAGGGAAGAGTCACAGAAGACAACTGATGTAATGTTATAAAATAGCAAAATATCGTGATGCTAGATGAATATTAACATGGTATTGCGAAATTCGTTCATTCATTAATATTCCATCAATGCCTGAGGCGGACAAACATTGGTTCATCAACATGTTGAAATTGCACCTGTCGACTTCATCGCTTGACTATTTTAGATAAAATCTTCATTTTTCTTTTAGGCACAATTGCTATCGTCAGTCTTCTTATGGGCAGTTTGCTGGAGCGCCAAGTCACTCCCGATAGTGTAAAAGGATTGGTTGACTTGAACTGTGAGTGTTTCCACTTCTACAAAGCAATTTTTAGCGGTCTACGTTTTTGTTAAGTGTAGTCATCCATCTATTTATTGATTGCTGCTATTGATCTTTCTTGCAGCCACTCTTGTGGAAAGTGATGCGAATGCAACTGGCTTGAGTCCTCTCGTAGCGGCGATGAATGTGGAGAAAGTGAAAATCGCGGCGGCCATGTGTCTTGCTGTTGGTCTCACGCAGCTGGTTATGGGCATTGCTCGCCTCGGCTTCCTCACACGTTATCTCTCTGATCCGATGATCTCCGGGTTTACTACTGGCGCTGCAGTGCACGTGTTCACGTCTCAAGTGAAATATGCGGTGGGTGTGAAGATTCCGCGTCACAGTGGGGCCTTCACCATTCCCAAGGTAAGACTCAGGACCACCAGGATGTTCACTAATTTAATAGACGATTTAAAAATGATTTCAAGTGCACATGTTTGAGCGCATCAACTCAAATCAGTTAATAACTAACAGTACCTTCCGTATTTCTTCGAATTTTCTGATTGCTGTGGCTGCTATCGGCTATTACTGTATTGTTGAAGAAAAGCCGACCTTGGAAAAATAAATGATAATTAGAAGGCCGGTTTCTTTATAAAAATCCAATTTGTCAAACACAGTGGTGGTCTCCGTGGCACAGTGGTTAAGTGCTTGGCCTAGTGATCTTCCGGTCCAGAGGTCGAGCCCCGAAAGTGTCACTGGAAGTCGTTATGAAGAGCATCCGGGATAACAGATCACAACGCTCCAGATTAAAGTCTGACTGTGTCAGCACCGTCCAAGCCCCAAGTGTGGGGAGTAGAGACGTTAAACCATTCATCATTTTGTCAAACAATTTTTGTTTCAACAAATGTCAAATAGTTTCAACAAGGCCCGAGGAACCTTTCCTACTGACTAATTTTTCTTGATTTGTGATATTCGAGGAAATCGAAACACTTGACATTGAAATCACGCTCAATTGCAGTTTCCTAGTGTAAAGAAAAACTGTAGGTTATTCATAGGGTACTCATATTTGTTGTTGATCTAAGTACTGCAATAGAAATATGTAATGAAGAAAATTGACCTTAGTTTTCGGCATTCAAGCGCTAGCATCCAGTATGGACCAGAAATTATTGATTTAGAAACCGGCCACCGGCCAGCCGCGTCGGAAGAGTAAATATATGACTGGTTTTCTCCAGTGCAGTAATCTAACGCGACAATAGTCACCATTGAATTCAAATGTGCCCTCTCTACATCACAAGGAATCACATAGCTATCCTCATGCATTTCTCAGTAATTATGTATGTGAAAGTACTTGGTCTTCCGATGAAATGCATATTCATGCATAGAATGCTTTGTAAACTATGTAGTTGCATGTCTATGGAAACCATAGAAAGTCCAGGAATGGAAATTGCATGAAAATAGTTCTAGTGTACTATTATCTGCTTCTATGATGGTAGCCATGAATTAAGCAACAAAATGATCGAAATTTAGATGACATCTACATCTATGCCTTCAAGTTTCAAAGTGACACAATAAGAGGCGTTTGAACGAATGGTTTTTATTTCTATGTAATTTGAATGTTCATTTTATGAATGTTATTCCTCCTTCACTTTAGAAAGATGATTGAACTTGCGAGTGACCGATTCTTGTCATCTTCTTCTTCTTTCTAGACGTATTACGAGATCCTGAAACGCATTCCTGAAGCAAACGTAGCGACAGTAGTACTTTCCATAGTTGCCATCATCATTTTGGTCATTTTCAAAGAATTCATCAATCCTCGTGTTCGCCAGAGATGCAAAGCGCCAATTCCGGTGGAACTTATGATCGTGAGTAACTCAGTTCTATCTTTGATTAGTAGACAGGGGGAGGTGGGTAGACGTTTCAAAAAATTCAAATTTCTGGACTGTTTAAATGCTATTACTTCGGTAGAGACATCTAACAGCCCAGATGAGCGCCCAGATCACTTGGTTTTTAGCGAAATTTCCACTGAAGAAGAGAGAAGCTTGAAACGCTTAGGGTTGTGCATATTTGTAACAATTTGTTTCTGTTTGAATGTAAATGACAAGAAAACTGAATGATAAAGAACTGTTGAAAGAAACGTTAGTCTCTAAATTGACAACAAAGAAACTGCTTTGAAACAATTTGATAGAAACATCAAATTAACAGAGTCTTTAATCTGACTCAAGTTGCAAAGACTTTGAGGTAAAAGTTGTGTATAACAAGAGGAAATCACAAAACATGTTCAGAAATATAACTCTGGTTCAGCTCAACCACTCTATTCTTCGTAGAATTCCCCGGATGGAAATGTATTCTACAGAAGCAGGGTGCCCGCGCTTCTCAAAACTCCTCAGTTCCTGCTTAATCAAGGAATTGACACTTCATTGTATGATTTTAAAAGAAAAACTACAAGTGTTGGTCGATCGATTTCATGTCATTATTTTACTTATCATCAGGTCAAAGTTACAATGACGATAAAACTATTACATCAATTGAGAAATTGAATACATGCTAAAAACAATACGATAGGAACTGATTTGCAATTACAATTACGTCTAAAACTGCCGAATTCAATGTCAAATGCTAAAACAATAAAATTGGAACTGAAGATTCGTGTTCGTTAATCAAGGTTGAACTATTGATTTGTTTCATGAGCAGACTTTCATCAGTGCGCGTGTACTTAGTGCGAAAAACTATTTGGAAATTGTCATAGCTATTTCTAATCGAATCAAGACACGACACGGTCAAAAAAATTTCAAATGATCCAGGAAACGGAATATGCCAAAGTTAAACAATTTAATCCTGTCCTGTAATAGAATCTGTAAATAAATAATAGGTAATAAAAGTCATGAACGAATGAATATAAATTAATACTGACAACATAGAGTAACCTACTCTAGTATAGAGCAGGTACTGAAATACGTATAAAGGCTAGTCTACTCAACTGAAGATGGTAAGGGAAATAAATTCATACTTATAAACGATTTTATTTTATCATATGAGAACTGAAATAAGAGTTGGTCATGGACCTAACGAGAAGCTAACTAAAAATAACAAAAGGGGAAAATTAGAAACCTAAAAAACCAAAATTAAGTTTGCTATGTATGGAGTCATCAGGGATGAACCATGTGGCTGCATGAAGCAAGGTTTCGGCCCCTAACCTGCAACCTATACCACATGGCGGGGCCAGGCCAACCATATCGAATGTACGACATGGAAGGTCTCTCCAAGCCTGAGGAAACATAGCACAACCTAACCGAAAATAAAATTTTTGTTTATATATTAGGACAAAAGGACGCACTTGAAACTAGAAGAGGTTTTCTTAGCCCAACATGCCAATGAAGGATGGCATCTGGCGGAAGAACGTTTTCGGTAATCTCAGTATCTCTAGGTCTACCTTCCATGTGTTCACGAATTCTGGTGACAAAGTGTCCACGAGTCTCGCCAATATAGTAATAATTTGTGACATTGCCAACATTTGAAGTCATGGGCACTTTATCTTTGTTGGGAAACAATTTTCTCGTTTTGAAAGTATGGAAAACGATATCGGCTATCGATTTATTGTATGAGATACTTTAGTCCGGGACCTAGCGCGAAGTTGTGCAGGGAACGAGGTAGTACATGAAACTTTCACATAGCATAGTACACCTCTAACCTACTGCAAAACTTCGCGTCTGCCGGATCAGATCATTTGCTTTTCAGAAATAGAGATGATAACAAAATCCTATGTATTTCCAATGGTAAAATTGTGACATCTGAGGTGTTGACTCCATTTTTTCGAATTTTTGCTCATAAAAGTTACACAAATTGGTATTTTGTTAAACTAGTTATTATAGAAATCATCTACAGAACATGATCTTTCAAATGAGTTATCATTCAGTGACAGAGGATGAAGTAAAGTGTACAAACAGACACTTTTCGTTAAAGTATATCAACAATTTTCCTGAAATTTCTGTGTTAAAATTTGCAGTTACACCAACGAAAAGTGTCTGTTTGTACACTTTACTTCATCCACTATCACTGAATGATAACTCATTTGAAAGATCATGATCTGTAGATGATTTCTATAATAACCAGTTCAACAAAATACCAATTTGTGTAACTTTTATGAGCAAAAACTCGAAAAAATGGAGTCAACACCTCAGATGTCACAATTTTACCATTGGAAATACATAGGATTGTGTTATCCTCTCTATTTCTGAAAAGCAAATGATCTGATCCGGCAGACGCGAAGTTTTGCAGTAGGTTAGAGGTGTACTATGCTATATGAAAGTTTTATGTACTACCTCGTTCCCTGCACAACTTCACGCTGGCTCCCGGACTACTTCGATTTAGACTATTTGTTTGCTTCACCATTCATGCGATTTACGTTTGTGTTTAATAATGTCGCATACCGCGTTTTCTCGACTGTGATCGGCGGGTATAATGATGCATATTACAATTGAGATGTGGATTCTATTCAAGGACAGGTTGTATGAACAAAGTTTCTAACCTGTGGTTCAACATTTTCGAATGTTTGTGACGAAATGCAGACATTGTGTACATGAGGCGAAACATGAAATCGATGAGAAAGAAGATTTCAACGATGACAACTCACTCGACAGGCGAGATTTGCAAGAAGTAGAATTAGATGCTGCACGCTGAGTGACAAAGTGCTGTTGACCATTTTGTTTTACTGAAATTTAAATCGATTTTTGATGAGCATTGATTCTAACATTTCTTATCATGTTGATAACAACTGTAAATCATGTTGCAGATGACAATGAAAATGTATTTTCATTTTGTGTGACAGTGAAAAGATATCTCTTCTATGTAAACTGGATCACAAAGCTAACTTTTCCTCCCACAGTTAACTTTTCCTGTGTAAGCTCCTGTGTACAAAAATCATAGAAGTCTGTAAACAAGTTATGATTAGCCAGAGACTACCAAGATTTCGATACAGTCCCTGGATTAGCTCATTCATAGATTTCGCGATGCAGCCATCAATTTCATAATGAACAATAGACATCTGAAAGTCACAGAATGAAAAGCTACGTTCTTTCGAGATGAAATGAACGTTTCCTCCCATAGCTAGCTGTCCATCCTCGCTGCGCTCAGGCTGTACAACACAGGAGGAAAAATTGATATTTCCTCCCTCAAGAAAATAACTATACTTCAGCAAGTTTTTTAGTGGATAGCGACACCGGATGCACGGGAGCAGTTATGATCTATGTTACCGGTATGTCGAAACTATGCGTCTTCAGATCAGATTCTTATAGTAAAGCCACCTGTTGAGGAACAGCATTCATAGAAAGACAATTAGATAATTATAAACATCTAAATGAAAAAAATGACGTTTTCTGACTCCAGAGAAAGCTCTATAGCCCCGTGTTACTTTGAGAAATAACGATGGATGAATGACAGCATTGGAATATGATGTGATGCAAATGATAATCAATGACCTTTGATTGATTGATTTTAAATATTTCGAATGGTAAAATTCTTAGTCCATTCAGAGGAAGAAGCATTAAGATGTACATGCTCCTGTTTTCAATGCAACTTCATCTGTGTGGTTTTTGTTCTTTAGTAATGTTTTTATCAATTTCGATAAACAGGAATACGGAAGATAGAGAGCAATGAAAATTTGCTTACATAAAAGAAGTTTAACTAAATTGATTTCAATATGCTACAACTTAACACGTAGGAGATGTTGCCACACCCGAATGCTATGCAAACAAGAAATGAACCGGAGAGAATAATCTTGAATATCACCACGTGATGAATAAGGAACATAAACGCTCCAAGTTCAGTGAATGTACAATATCATGAACTGTGTCTTGTTAGTTAAGCATCAAATTTAGTCACGAGACATGCTCTGATAGCATACTCTGAGATATGCTTCTGTTTTCTCTCTCTCGGGAGGAGTCTGTCCTGCTCTAACACTCATTCTCGTGTTTACTTAGTCAGGTAAAGGCATCTTGCCTTGGTTAGAAATGTTTGGGTGCGGTTTAATGATGTATTCAGAGCACAGTACTTATATGATGTACCATTATCTTCTGTAACATCTGCTCACCTGATACATTCAGATCATCTTGAACTTCACCGACAAGTGAATGATCTGTCGGCTTCTAGTGCAATTTTCTTGTTGAATTGGCATTTGAAGAAGTTAATTCCTGATTGCTAAAGAGCTGATCGTTTTCCTCTTGCATACTCGTCATTGGATCACCTTGACAGCTCTGGCTAGCAGGGATCGACAGTACCAGGAAATTACGTCAACTTGAAACAGAGCCGCGCCGGAAACTCAAATAGATAGATAGACCCGCAGCAGCGAACCATCCGACCCGGACAGAAATGTCCTGAAATTATATCTAGTTACTTTTAGGGGTGCACCGAACGTTCGTTTCGTGATGGTTCGGTACTTTGGCCGAAACATTTTGTATTAACTGAAAATTTTCTGTCCTGAATATTTTTCTTCTGGGCTTATTCTATCCAAGAATTTACAATCTCGATTTATTGCATTCCATCACTTATAGGCTTGAGTTAATTTTTCTGACTCCTGGAGAGTACAAGGTTCGGGATTTTGTTTGGAATTTGGATTTGTAGTTTTGTAATCAATCATTTACGAACGACTTCAGTGTTGGCCTGCGTTAGAATGAAGCCTAGAGGCAAGAAAAGGAGCGTTGAAACTGCATTAATATGTATTGGAAACACAGTCTTCACATTATCATTAGTATTACGTCATACGTGATACTCCTCATTGGCTTTGCTTTGTTGAATATTGAAATCCAATCGTGCGAAAGTTTAAAGCATGAGTATGTATTTAGGACTTAGCAATTTGTAAGATGATAAGAATATTTTCACATGGAATCTCAAGAAATGGCTCATGCAGTATTTTGAAATACTCGGACGAAAATATCAATAGATTCGGTCGGTTCGGCCTTTTTTGAGGTTCGGCAAATGTACTGGTTCGGCCGAACCTTAGTAATCGAGGTTCGGTGCACCTCGAGTTACTTTCCATGTATTGGACTCTTATCTTCAACTCTGAAACCCATGGAAACAATCGATGTAGCAGTCAATGAACATTAATCACGCTGCCAATTCAATGCTGGCATATCATAAAAGTCCAATCGAAATGGTTTAAGTAATCAGTAACTTTCTCTCACTCGTGACAAAGCATTTTTTGAAGCTCAAAATATTGAATTGAACTATAGAAAACCCCACAAACTCGTGACTTATCAACTCTGAATGATGAAATTACAGAGGACAATGCCTTTCTGTACTTTCTGATGTTCGTTACGGATGTCATTTGAGAAGTAAAGCGCTCACTCCGCTGTTCTACACTGCAACAGACAGAATCTCATCGGAACATGTGCAGCATTCAATGTCAGTCATTTTTGAACGATAGCGAATCATTGGAGATGTAAGTTGATATCTAGACAGACTTGGGAACAAAGCTTCACGCTTCGTGTAAACGACGATGAGACCAAGACGACTCTTTCTCTACATAGTCGAGATCAGTCCTTTCATCGAACCTCGGGTGATGGTATACAGTAGATTGGTATATTTTCTCTACCGCTACGTCTTTCAGTTTTTTCGCAGATTATTTTATCGTGATTATTACTGATAAAACAACATCTGAACAAGGAAAGTACATACGAATTATCAGGGTTCCCGCGGCCCTTGAAAACCCTTGAATTTTTAAAAGACAAATTCAACGCCTTGAATACCCTTGAATTTTGAAATCGTCCTTGAAAACCCTTGAATTTTGATGAAGTCATCAATTTCAATATTTTGCGTGTCAAAATTTTGATGTGGTCTACATATCATGTAACACAATCACTTAATTTTGGCCAGCGAGAAAAACTCAATAACTTAAATCTGTCTGATTCATTCACGATTGCTAAGCTTTCATGTGATCTGATCTACGCATACGCATTTTGTTATCCATCAAAGTTGTCACGAATTTACTCAGAACTTTTTTATCAATTTTTTTCATGAGAGTTGTTAATCCTGAACTGTATTGTTATGATCTGAGATTTTTTTAGAGTTTATTAAAAAGCTGTAACCACTGAGATTTTTTTTCACAATTCACATGTACTAACTCTTGCTTAAGTCAAAATAGCTTTCTCATTTTGCGTGGATTACACATGTAATCTATATGTTATACAATTCTGGAGGTAATTTGTGTTCGAAGTTGGCAACCAACGCGATAACACATTTTACGTTATTCACCTATAATTGTCCCGTTTGTTAACTGCTGCCGTCAAGTCGGCTACGACGTCTAACCAGTATGACACATCTGTCGCTGCGGCTTCTGGCCGCCTCATAGATCTTTAACTGAATATTCAAGTATTTAACATATATTTCAATTGATTTTCTACTCATTTTGATATGTAAAAATGATCTATTGAATCATGGAAAATGTATTTCAATACTTATATATGAGAAATCTCAAATTTACGTTACCCTTGAAAATCATTGATTTTGCCCTTGAAAACCCTTGAATTTTTTGTTCGAAAACCCGCGGGAACCCTGATTATGCATGAGCAAATGATGCGCAATTGCCTGGTCGACTATAACGTATTAACAAAGGACCTTAGTATTCTGAGAGAAGTAATAAAAGGCTGATTATGTGAAACAAAGCGAGAAGACATTAAGATGGGAGTCCGGAATCGCTAAGATCTTGACCATTTACATTGGCACCCATATGCAGAAGCAAAGCACGAGTCTTGGCACGCTGTCAGCATAGACTCCGTCTATCCCATCACATGAGGACACAGTTTGAAGGGATAGGCGGGAGCCAATTCTTTGGAGGACTGATCGAGCATTCTTTTCCCAAGTGCCGTGAACGGAAATTTGAATCAAATTTATTCGAATTGAATGTTCTTTTCAATTAAGATAGAAGCGAACACTGTATTAAAGTGAAATTAAGCACTCACGTTATGAATTATCTGTCGATCACTCGATATTTCCCATTAGAACAGAGGCGTTCTACATTGTAGAGAGCGTCGTCATATATGCATGGGAAATAAAATCCTTAGTTAGCAAATGTTGTCATTTTCAACGCAGTGATAATGAAGTCTTGCTAATGTTTTCCATTTATAATCACCGTAGGATACGATAACTCCGTATCCTGCTGTCTAAAGTTCTTTTTGTCTACAGCTGTGTGGTGACGTTTTCCATAATCAGAGGTCTAAGCTACTCAATGCTTTGATCGAGAGCGAGTATGTTCCTACTCTCAACATCAGCTGTTTCCAATTCACATATTTATCATTCCTTCAACGTGTACATTTCTGGTGGAGCCGCGCTTCGTTTGTTTGATGATAATACTGCTGAAATAATATTGTTTCTCTATCCACTAGACACTTGTCAATTATTTCTTTCGATTAATGAAACTGCCAATCATGACACAGGCAGAGACATGGCGAGATCGATATGAAGGAATTCATGGAATTCCAAACGAGTGATAGTCGAAAACGTGTGTCTGTTGACGTTACAAAACAGTGGGCAGGAATTATAGCGTGAGAGCCCCACCTCGGAAGCAGAACAGCTACTTTACCGAGTTGAGACTTTCGAGATGGAGCAATGGAAAAATGTCTCTCCTGTCCAGTGATGTCCATAGGAATCCCATGGGCCCACGGACTTGAAGCAGCTATTTCCAAGAGCTCAGTGTGGTGAGGCTATCCTAAGCTACCTCATTTAACAAAAATATGCCGATATGTACAGTGTTTAATTAGTATCTTTAGAGAATTATCTATGAACCGTTTGACTTAAATGATCGCAACGAAACTTCAGAAAAGGATAAAAGATGATATTCTTTGAGTGATGAGTATATGGATACTCGTTAGCAGTCCGCGTCGGCGTCCACGTAGCTTTTCATTTTGTTTCAAAGTCACTTGAAATGCCCTGTGTTGAAATTCCGGCTTTTTTTAGACTAAACTAAGTAGTGTGAAAATGTTCCACCAAGGAACAAATAATTTGCTATCTGAAGCATTTTAGGGGCCCTTTCGAAATGGTGAGAGGCCCTTTAAGATTATGAGGGGGCCCTCTTGAGATCGTTATGAGGCCCTTTTGACATTGTGAGGCGGTCCTTAAGGATTCTGAGGGATCCTTTTGAGATTGTGAAGGGCAATCTTGAGATCGTGAGGGGCCTTTTAGATTGTGAAAGGGCCCTTTTGAGATCGAGAGAGGACTCTCTTGAGATCGTTATGAGGCCCTTTGTAGGTTGTGAAAGACCCTTTTGACATAGTGAAGGGGGCTCTTTCAGGGCTGCCACTCCTTCGGCTTAACCGGATTTCCGTTTTTTAGAATAAACTAAGAAGTGAGAAAATGTTTGTCCAAGGAACAAATAATTTGGGTTTTGAACTACTTTAGATTTTGAAGGGCCCTTTTGATACTGCCAGTGGGCCCTTTAAGATTGTAAAAGGGCCTTTTAAGATAGCGAGGGGCCCTTTTGAGATTGAGCAGAAGCACTTAAAGATCGTGAGGGCCCTTTTTGAGACTGCGAAGGGGGCCTGTAGGATCGTGAGGGGCCCTTTTTGAGACTGCGAAGGGGCCCCGTATAAATCGCGAGTGGCCCTTCTGAGATTGTGAAGGGGCCCTTTCGAGATTGTGAAGGGGCCCTTTTGAGATTGAGAAGGGCCCTTTTGAGATTGCGAAGGGGCATTTTCGAGATTGTGAAGGGGCCCTTTTGAGATTGTGAAGGGGCCACATTTAGATTTTGAAAGGGACCCATGAGATTGTGAAGGGCATCTTTGGTTTTTGAAGGGCTGTATTTAGATATGAATGGACATTTTGAGGATGTAAGGGACCTATAAGATTGAGACCAGGACCCTTAAAGATTTAATGCGGGGGCCGTCCTTGCTTATGTAGTGGCTTTTTTAAAATTGTGAACGGGGCCATGCAGATTGTTAGGGGACCTTTAAACCCCTGCAATTTCAAAGCAGTTTCTTTCCAAAAGTCCGCTTGACGCTTGGACAGAAGATCATTCTACAAGCAAGTCATTGATTCCTTCGTCAATCTTGAAGAAGCAGGACGAAGCGCAAGTAATCAAGGTTTCGAAAGAAGAAAGAAATTTAGTTGTGAACGCCTGACGAAAAAGTTGCAGCACATAACTGAGTAGATTATGAATTGAGTCTTGCTTTGATGCTCTCCAAAGAAGCGTCTACCAAAAAAAAACATGATACAAATCTATCAAAAAGTTTCGGAAACACAGGGTAGTGACGAAAGAATAATTTGTACGATCAGTTGCTGCAAAAGCGGCCAAATTTCGTCGAAGACACCAACGAAAATTGAAATCTCGCATGCAACTGCAGAAGTAAAAATTTTCTTTTGCGTGCTGATGTTGCGTTTACTTAAACCATGACGGCTCAGCGTTAATCAAATAGCTGTCATAATCTTGTTTGAAATCCAAAAGTTGTTCTTAGACATATCGTTGCTTTTTTATTACATATGTCTGAAATACAGGATATGAGAACAAGGTTTGATTTGAATCATTGCCGGAGCTACAATCACTGATAAAGTATATTCAGTCTGAACTGTAAGCGTTTTTTGGTTTTTCAGCCGTCATCAGTACATTATACCCTATTGCAAAAAACGGTGCAACGGTTTTTTCCAGTTTATCTAAATGCATAGGATGACTGATGCACCATTTCTTAAACGTGCACAACAGAAAAAGTCAGAAGGCATTAAATCAGGTGGTATCGGAAGGCATTCCAAAGGCTCCCATGACAGTAAATCAAAGAATTAGGAAAGTTGCTGTGTAAATAATTTGCGTTATTATATATATATACATTATAACAATAATATATAATCATAAAATTGATAATTTGGATCTGTAGTAGTGCGCTGGCATTCCATCCTTCATGAAGATGCTCCTATCGTCAGTGACATTTGGCATCCTTACACAGCATGGAAAGGAAGATCTTACCACACATTCTCGGTTTCTCGAAAGAAAAATGGTTCCCTTCAAAAAAAAATGACTTAAGGAAATGCTTGACATAACAATTAGACCGCGCTGATCCATAGATTTTGTATGAAAATATTTGCTGTGACCAGACCGCTCCGCTGATGCAGTCTTTCAAACGTCGAATAGCTGAACAGCAGTTCCCAGTTGTCTCATGAAAATTCTCCACAATAAAGACGAGGCACGATTAACAGAAAATGACAGAGCTGCACGAGAAGACTGCATTATAAATTTGACTGTAACATTTTTGAACGAAATGAAGAAAGTTGTCTTTGAAACAGTTAAGTAAAGTTATCCATAGGCCTAAACGTAGCTTATTCGATGATATACAGTCTTTACATCGAGCTGAAATCATCAAGCGCTCAATAGCTTCTTGCTGATTTTGCGTTAGGGGTATGGGGTTTTGTAGTGCGCTCTGTATAACCTTTGAAAACAGTTCTTCTAAAAATAGTAGCTGACTGTCTGCTCGAGTCATGCATTCCAGTGCACCTTTTTAAAACTGATGATTGTTTATGCGACTTATTGCTTGCTGACTATTAGGAATTAGAAATATCCTGATTAGAACAGACCAAGCTTCTGCCTAAACGCTTTCAAAACTTCCCGGGTTGTGTAATATTGAATGATCGTAAGTTTCTTACTTTGAGGGGGCCCACAGCTGCGTATTTTAGGGCTTATTCCGATTTGACTTTCCGGTTTTTATTTTTGATAAGAGTGGCAGCCCTGCCTGTGACATTGAAATTTTCCTGCTTAACTCAATGAGTGCACGCTTTGTTGCATTTAAGCATAGAAATTGACAACAATAAAACCTCTAGAATGGAAATTAAGCTTCTTGCAATGCACAATAACGGCACATAAATCGCACGCATTTTCACTTAGATGCACCTGCCAACGTCTGTATGATTGTGTCAGAATCAGTCACATGAGTGAATCGAAGCTTTTAATTGGTTCTTCATGCCCCAACTTAGTTCCCTCGGATGTGCCGCGACCTTGAGTCAATTTCCATTCTAGCAAACTTCAGATAAACAGTTTATTTCTATGGGAACATGCAACGTTATTGAAATGGCACAATCTCCTGACATAATACCATAGCAATCGAACAATGAGCAGCCAGTTCAACATTAAACACGCCAAATTGTGCGAAGTTTCATTGACTGTTATCAACCGAATCACACAGCAAAGAGACACAGACGATGTCAAGTTCTACAGAGAAGTTTGTGAACGTTTTTCGTGCGCCTGCTAACTTTTTTTAAAATGATCGGAAGGCCCAACATTATCGAGAAAACTCTTGCGCAATGATCTGAATTCTTCGAATCTGAAGGAGTCCTGGCGATCGGAGCATTTTGAAGGAATTCACAGCAATCCGCAAGCGACGCACGACTATTTTTCCTATCTCTGCAAGGTATTAAAAATTTCTTTTTGCCCACTTATTAAGTTCTGCATGTGCCATCTGTTTGAATCAGTTTGCACTTCTAGCAAAGTGATACGATTAAACAATCTAATTCTGTGATATCGTGCTATAAATCCGACCTCAATGAATCTCGCGTTGTGGCTATTAACAAAGGCAGACATGTAATTGCATTAATTTCTGACGTCTGACGTATTAATAAATCACATTAAATTTCATTGGAAACGCTTTTCCATAGCCTTCGATTTGTCATTTACCGAACTAAATTAACTCGATTTTTTAAACTCTGGTGACAATTTCTGTCCATAACTCACATAAATACGAGTTGTTGTCATTTTCAATGTTGGTCAATATCCTGTGCTATCTGTCTCAGTGGGATCAAAATGTATTCATTGACATAATTGTCCTATTCAATACTGACTCCCGACAGAACCACTGAAACTGTTCGCTCGCCAATGTAGCTGCATTGAAGTCTGATAGAATATCTGTATCGGTTGTATCTCCAGAACAATCAGTTTAATAACTTGGCAAATAGAATGAGCGCAAAATCAGTGAAAAATAAACGAACTCATTTATTCATAACCACATTTGCTGATGATTCAAGAGTCATCAATAATTGATTGCAACTAGATTGCGTTAATAAGCATAAGATTGCGTTAAGCAGTCAAATTATTCTTTTGTTGAAGACTATTAAATCTTTTATTGTTTGCTATAACAATTTGAATAGGCTACTTATTGATTTTGGCATTCATCAAATATCACTTTAAATACACTACGGACAGATCGTCGCTGTTAGTGCGCTTGAAATAATTAATGATTGTTTTTTGTAAATACGATGTAAATGGAATAATTAAACACTGAGTTGCATCCTCAGTTGAAAAATGGAAACAGACCTGAATAGCTGCCATTTCATCCAATATCAGGAATCATCAGCAGGCCTGGTTTACATCTCTCAACCGACAGAACTCTGTTGCCAATCTGAAATTTACCCGAGTATGGCTGCAACTTCAAACAGGTAGTTGTGTCGATGTTCAGAGATGTAAACTCGGCCTGCTGATGATTCCTGATATTGGATTCAGGTCTGTTTCCATTTTTCAACTGAGGATGCAACTCAATATTGAATTCTATTTGCAATCTTTCACTTCAATAATCTGCAATCTTTCACTTTTATCTATAGCTTCACAAACAGCATCATAGCCCATGATCAGTTTGTAAAATGCTGAGCAGTGAGTTAGTGCATCTGGGGCCTGAAGTTCATAGCTATGTTCTCAGTTGACCATTGATATTCAATTTTGCAATTGAAACATTAGGATGAAATTTCTTACGTGCTTTGATTACGCAACAGGAAGAAGAGTTTGTATTTTGTTGAGGAGAGATGTCCTCCAGTGCTTTAGAATTTTAGAGAACACTAATGCATGCCTGGAAGTATCTCAAAAAAATCTCTGATTTTGCGATTTATTCTTTAATTGTGACCGGTGATGGAATTGATTTGTGAGGCAGTCAATCTATTAACTTACTATCATTACAAATCAATTAATCAGTGAATTGCAATGTAATTGATTCTTGATCAAATCAATTCTTTAATGACTCATGTCTTGGCCCTCTATGATTCCATTTAATTAGTCACAAAGTCATGATATCACCTTTATACGATTATATCATTATGAGGAATTCAACCACTTCATTAATATGATTCTCTCTTCAGGTTGTGAGTGGTACTCTCGTGTCATATTTCATGGACCTGCACGGCAAATATGGTGTGAAGATTGTGGGCGAAATACCAAGTGGAATCCCCGATCCGAAGGTCCCAGATTTGTCATTAGTCAGCACAAGCATCGGAGACATCATCACTACCGCCGTAATTGCCTTTTCCGTCTGTGTCTCGTTAGCCAAGATTTTCGGCAAGAAGCATGGCTATGAGGTGGACCCGACACAGGTGAGTAGTCTCTTCTTCAGATTGACAACTGATGATCCTTTAACTGTTCTCAAAATGGCACATCACAGAATGAGACAACTTGCTCCTTCTCGAATGGATAATTCGTGTATCGCCTGCTATTGGAAATGGCAAACAATAAGCTGTCAGCAGAGGACACCAGAGCCAGTGAGAGATGCGTGCGTGCTGTGATATCACTTCGCACACACCAAAACACACATCGACGCCTGGCTAACATTCGATTCAGTGTATCCACTATACAGTGAGAAATGCCGAGGAGAGGATGTGAAATCATCAAGTGAACTAATTTTCGTACGCCTTCTACTTTCTTTATTAATGATCGGAAGGGCCAACATTATGGAGAAAACTTGTGGGCAATGATCTGAATTCTTCGAATCTGAAGGAATTTTGGCAATCGAAGCACTTTGCTGGAACTCACATTAATCCGCAAGCGACGCACGACTTTTTTTCCTGTCTCTGTAAGGTATTAGGAATTCCTTTTTGCCCACTTAATAAGTTCCTCGATGTGCCGTCGATTTCGTATTAATCACACTTCTAGCAAACTGAAGCAGATAAACAAAATATTTAATTCTGTGACTGCAGTACTAATGCCTCAAGACAGTTATGGCAATTTTCCTTAACTTTCATTTTATTTTTATATTAGATGGTTATGCTGTCTATTCATAAGTAACAGGTAAATTTCATCATTTTATGTTGTAGTCTAACTACTGCGTTTTGGTTTAGTTTAAATGAATCTTCTCAAGTGAGATCTTGCATTAGTTATTGTATTTTAGTCTTTTGCCTTTTGCTCTGTGCTGATTGGGTGTGTGATAGTGACTTCGCATCTGCCATTTCATTTATCGAGCCGGCAAGAACTGAACCTCTCGGAAGCTCGCAACCCTCAATACTTAGCAAGAATAAGTCGTTGCCTATGACATTGGCTCCTTGACGAAGTGGTTTCCCTTCGAAGTGGTCATGAAAGCCTACATTCAAACTAGTATGCAATTTATCTCCTTGAAAATTGTATACGGAACATAGGACCTAGATGTTAGCATATTCCTGTTGCTTGACTTCGTTTTCTTCGAGGCCCTGGGACATTTATTTCCACGTCAATTTTGATTTTATGCCAGAAAATTATAAACTGACAACCTCAAGTCGGACCAGATCTTTACAGCCTGGCTAAGAAGTCTCATCAAGTTCCGACTTCCTACTATCATTTCCGCTGCAAAAGCTGCATCATATCAATGTCTCAGCTATCTAACAGTGGTTTCACTTTAATTGAAATGTAACTTTCCGATTCGCATATGTAACTTGTTAAGAATCAATTTTACATTTCATTTGTAACATTCATCTTTGTGTTGTGTCCTACACGATTTCTATCATTGGGGCGTTTACTTCAAAATATACGTCTTTATTATTGTCCTAAGCTTTTCCATGATAGTTTCCCCAAAATTTATCATATCAATGTGCTGAAAAAACACGATATTTTCTCATTGAATATTATTTTCATGAATATATCTATGACTCAATATCTAAAACTCAAATGACTCACGCTTTTTTCTGCATTGTTTCACGGTATTTTCCCATAGAAATACAGCTTAGGACAAAATCATTATTATGTAGATTTTGCTATTTAGCAATGCAGAATTTTTCGTGCGCTTGCGCGCCCTCAAAATCCTGCATTGTTACATGCAAAATCTACATAATAATGACACATTATCAATGGATCTTACTGTACCAGGTCTCAGTCAAGCTTCACTCTTGAATATAAAAATCCTCACGCCTGTCAGCGTGTATTGACGACTGTACTTACACTGTCACTCCCCAACTGACAATCATGATTCTTCTACAATTTGAAAAACATCATTACCAAGCTTGTAAATCATATTTCTCGATCTTCTATTTTATCCAACATTTATTCATTGCCTCAGTGATGATCGCTGTTACAAGAAAAATGAAATATTATCTGTTAATTTAATCGAATCAACTTTTTGATGATACAATCTTTTGTCTTTTACAGGAAATGATAGCCTACGGTTTGACCAACTGTTTCTCATCATTTTTTGGATGTTATCCAGCTGCATCGTCTCTCTCAAGGTCATCTGTTCAGGAATCAATGGGCGGTGAAACACAGGTAATTTCCCATACATTGTTTCTTCTTTGACGTTTGTCAACCTCTGAGTCTCATTTTTCAAAGTTACTACGCCTCTTCTATGCATGCCAGGATGATCGTAACTGAAATTAATTATCTCCGAAGCATTTCTGAAAGATCCACACTTTGACTACCTACGTTTCGCTTAGCGAATAAATCTCTTTGAAAGTGCACTGCTTTTGCTCAAAAGAGAGGATTGGTGACTAAAACGATAGGATTTTGATGTAAATTATAAATTAGAATCTTCAGTAGAAATTCAATAAGGTCTCAGTATCTATTGAACAATTTGATTTTTCCTTTTATGCTATCTTCGGAGACCAGTGTATCGGTATTGTTCGATAACGTTTCCGCTACTGGCAGTGAAGACCTTTGTTTGGAGTTTCTGATGTTTATTAAGTTAGCTTACATGAAGGAAAGGAGAGTCAGACCTCACATTGCAGTCGCGTTGAGGAAGCTACCCAACCTGTAAACAACCAAAGGCATTCCGTATAGGCAGGGGTAATCAGAAATAAATAGCAATTATTCGATGGCACCAATCAATTAATTGTCATTTTTGGATGCAGCAATCAACTTATTGCATTGCAATGCAATTACGTTTTGATAACTGCGCATAAGATCAGTCTTATGTATGGCGCGGAAACATGGCTGCTCTCTCAAACACTCACGGAGCAGCTAAAAGACGTTGACACACGAATTGCACTGTTTTATGTTTTTAGTTGAAGGACTAGGACGCCTACCCGAACTAGTCCCCTGCACCAGAAACGGTTGCGGTGGTTTGGACGTGTAGAGAGCAGCAGCTGACAACATTATCGCTGAGGTATATCATCTAGCTGTTGACGGTCGCTGTTCACCTGGAAGACAAGAAAACGTGGCGTGCCTGTGTCGAAGAATACCTGAAGGTCAGGGAGGAAGCTGCTCTAGAAGTGATCGCAGCAACGTCCAACCCTGATGGAATGAAGAAGAAGCGACGAGAACGTGAAAGTAAAGTAAACATGAAGAAATTGAAGTCTGGAGCGCTCTTTTATTTGTATTTAACTGTTTTAATGAGATACCTCAACATGGATTTCTACATCTGTGTGTTACCTGTACACCTGCACAAATCATCCCTCCATCCCATAGTTGATAGTCTCTGCATGTTCACCGTCATCTTTCAGTTTGCTGCCATCATCTCAAGTTGCCTTTTAGTCCTCGTTCTCCTATTCATCGGCCCTTACTTCGAGACAGTGCCAAATGTGAGTCTTTCCTTATAATTCACATTTTCTCCTCTCACATCCTCTTCATCTTTCTAGTGTTGTCTCTCAGCAATTATCCTCGTAGCCTTGAAGGGAATGTTCCTACAAGTAAAGGAAGTGCCCAAACTGTGGAAATTCTCAATGTTTGACTTCGTAAGTATGAGATGAAATCTTCCTCTGTCATTGAGTTTAAGAAAGCATTCATGTTACTACAGAAGGAATTAAGTAGTAGATTTAATCAGTATATATTTCTAACAGTGGCGGCTCGTGCCAAAGGTTAGTGAGGAGGCAAACAAAATATATCATCAACCTATAAAAATTACAATCAAAATGCTGCAGTAGGCCTAAAATGTAAAAATCAAAACAATTCCTTCACAAGGGTTATATTTCAACAATTTTACTTGTATAAAAATTCAACTTTTCTCTTTTTCATGCCTGAAAACATGTCAATTGTATCATCATAAAATGGTTCATCTTTTTTCAGGCGATGTAGTTTAGCGCTTTCGATACTGATTTTGCTTGACGAATTTAAGCGCTTTTGTCCTATGGAATTTCTTAAATAGGACTTTATTCTTTTGAGAACTGAAAATGATCTTTCTGCACATGCTGTAGTAACTGGCAATGTGGCAACTAAACAGACAAGTTTGAAAGATTCTGGGAAGCATGTTGTGAGATCTTTTTCTACAAATTCTTTTATAGTATGTACAATAGAGTTCACAGAAACATCTCGTTGAGCATACATCACGCAAAGTTCATTCCTTAAACGTTGAAAATCAAAAAACTTCGCGTATTGAGATTCAATAAAAAGTTGAAACAATTCGGCGGGAAAATGATCAGAAAAGGTATCATACTTAGAAAAATCCAGCAGGGATAAAAATCTTAGTTTTTGAAAATCCGAAAATCGAGTTTTGATTTGTGAAATGCAAACGTGGAGAATTTCGTAATACATTTCTTTCAGAACTTCCTGATCCAGATTTCCTGAACGTAGAGTCCTAACATCATTAACCACTGACAACATTTGATCAAATTTCACGTTTGCAGAATCATACAATTTCTCGAACTTATTGTTCGAACGCTATTTCTGAAGATTGGCTACAAATAAATCAATTTGTTTATAACAATACAGAATATCAGATCGACGAGATTGAAAAATATCAAACAGTACATCAGTCTTTTCAAAATTTTTTTGAAAGACAGATAAAAGAAAAAGATTGTTGAAATCTAGAAGAAAATGCACGAAACCCTGCGCATCGCGAACAGTTGTGTCATCAGCCGTGCTCACTCAGAATAGTTTGAAAAACTTCCATTATGGAATCACAATTCTCCCAAACAGTATTCGTGAGGCGTGATTTGAAATTCCAGCGTTGGTCCTTTTTCTTTAATTGCTAACTTTTCCTGTATCGATCGTCTTGAGAAAGGATTTAACAGAATATCGTCAACAATGCCTGTTGAACTGTTAACTTTCACATTCGTGGCCATCTTCGAAGCATCAAGCACAGTCGCCGATCCCGAGCAATGATTCGGCTAGCCTCTTGGTTTAGAATTTCTGCACACCGCTAGATAGGTGCGTCATCACGTGACGATTACGTCCGCGGAGGCGAGCCTCCCCTCCTCAAGTATTATTGCCGGTGTGTGAGATGGTTGACTCGCTAAGCGATGCTGTACACGCTGCAATGACCAAGTTGAGGCAATGTCTCTGTCTATTGATACGTAGAAAAGGAAGACAATCTGCCTGCTGAATTACGCTAGACCGCATACAGTGATGATGTATGCAAGATGTGTGCATCTCTCTCTCTCTCTCTCTCTCGCTTTCTCTCCGCGAATGTCAATGAATGCGAATTTACAGTACCGTTAAGTCGAAGCATAAACCAACAAACAAGTTATACTATACTCATCAATAAAGTTGTGCAATTTATGACAAAAATAATAACAGAGACTACCTAATTATTTGATATAATCATGGGGAGGCTTTGCCTCCTCTGCCTCCCCTGAAGAACCGCCACTGATTTCTAATAGAATTAAAATCATGTGATTGCTTTATTATTCTTTTAGTGGACTTGGATCCTGTCGTGCTTGGCCACCATCATCTTGGATGTAGATTACGGCCTCCTCATTGGAGTTGGGTTTTCCATCTTCTCTGTAATTCTCCGCACTCAGGCTCCAACAGCACTGCTTCTGGGGAACATCCGAGACACCGATATCTACAAGAATGTCCTTGCGTACGACGACGCTCGTGAAATCCCTGGTATCAAAATCTACAGATACGAAGGGAGCTTGTATTATGCGAGTGCAGAACACTTCCGGAATTCCATTTATGATATGACGGATTTTAATCCCCGGAAAGTTGCCATTCGTCGTCGCAAGAAGAAGAAGCAACAACAAAAGGTGTTGGAAGTGGTAGAAGATGAAAAGAAAGTGAATGGAAACGTAGATGACGTTGAAAAGTTGAATCCCAGCTCTTCAGAGCCTCTTGAACTTCATCATATCATTCTTGACTGCTCCACCTGGAGTTATATCGACTACGTTGGTGTTAAAGTACTTGGCCAAGTGATTCAAGAGTACAAAGATGTCGGCGTGCGTGTTTATCTCGCCAATCCCAAAAGTGAGTCGTGTTGTACTCATTTTCTATTGCTGTGGTTGCATGTCTCCGTCTGTGGACGAGTTTTGTAACTTTATCTGTAAGTTTTGCACTGTATAGAAGTCGATATTGCGCGTGACACATGTTCCACATGCCTCTAGAATGCACACATCTAGAATCTACACCTCCACGAACATGATTTCTGTAGTATCATAGGAAATCTACGATAATCACACATGTGGTAAAAATATCCTATTAATTCTAATTGACTATTGAAAAGCACAGTCACAAGATGAACGATGTCACAAAAATGACTGCATGCGGTGCAAGACTATTGAAAATAGTAGGATCAAGTAGGATAGTAGGTATAGTAGGATTGCTTATTCACTTGTCTGTAAATTTTCTCGCTTTAAATAAAGCACCAAGGTGCCTATCAACAAATCTGCATCATAATCTTCAATTGCTGGAATCTCAATTATAGTTAAAATCATTGCCTTTTTATGTAAGACAGTCAAAGGGCGGAAGTCTATCATAGATATTTTGCCAGCAAAGCTTGCTGCTGCCTCCTGATAGCTGACACGGCAGAGATTGACATACAGACCAGACGTACAAAATGTTCATGATGACAAATCAAATGAACGATAAATCAAAAAAATCTGAAGGCACCAACGATCTCAATAAACGTGGCAATATATATATTATATTATATATTACTCCTGCCCCACGGACGAATATGAAATGTACGCTCCTGCCCCCATGTGCACCCCTGCCCCACTGACTCTCCTGCCCCACGTATGAGCTTTTGCGGAATATGATTGTGCATTGATATGTACTGTTGTGAAAGAAGTTCTATGGCTGTCACAGCACCTATGCCTGGTCCGTCGATTGCTGTAGGCCCTCAATTTTCGTATTTAGAGTTAGCTTTTGCGGAATATGATTGTGCATTGATATGTACTGATGTGAAAGAAGTGCGATGGCTGTCACAGCACCTCCAAATGCCTGGTCCGACGATTGCTGTAGGCTTTCAATTTTCGCATTTAGAGTTAGCTTTTGCGGAATATGATTGTGCTGTGATATGTACTGATATGAATGAAGATATATGACAGTCAGAGAACCTCCAATGCCTGGTCCGTCGATTGCTGTAGGCCCTCAATTTTCGTATTTAGAGTTAGCTTTTGCGGAATATGATTGTGCATTGATATGTACTGATGTGAAAGAAGTGCGATGGCTGTCACAGCACCTCCAAATGCCTGGTCCGCCGATTGCTGTAGGCTTTCAATTTTCGCATTTAGAGTTAGCTTTTGCGGAATATGATTGTGCTGTGATATGTACTGATATGAATGAAGATATATGACAGTCAGAGCACCTCCAAATGCCTGGTCCGTCGATTGCTGTAGGCTTTCAATTTTCATATTTAGAGTTAGCTTTTGCGGAATATGATTGTGCTGTGATATGTACTGATATGAATGAAGATATATGACAGTCAGAGCACCTCCAAATGCCTGGTCCGACGATTGCTGTAGGCCCTGGTCCCTTAATGTACAAGTGGGGCAGGACAGTACAATTCTCGGTGGGGCAGGAGAGCACATTTCTTATATATATATATATATATATATATATATATATATATATATATATATATATATATATATAATAGACTTCCGCCTTTTCAGTGTCTTACTCAAGATATTGCTTGCAAAGAAAACATTTGCCTATTTATATGTTTACTAAACTAGGTTTTACGACCAAGTTTGCATGTGTGGCAGAGTATATAGGATATGTTTAAAAACTAACTTTGAAAACAAAATTTTGAAGCAATGTTCAAATCATGTCTAAATATCTGGGGATTAGAAGCATCTTTAAAGAAGATAGTGTTATTTTTATTTTTGTCCTCCTGACAATGGAGCTATTCAATTGAGAAAGGAAGCCGTTTGCAACATGCGGTAATCGTGCCTTGTACACTAAAGTGCAATATTGCATTAATGTGCAATCGGCAGATATCTAATCCATCTAAGCGCCGAAAAGACACTTGTGAACGCCTGGGATAGGTTTTTTGTCAATATTTATTAGTTTACATATGAAAATTCTGCAGTGTGCATCATCGCTATACATCAATATACTACTTATAGGGAATAACATTTTAGGAAGTTTCTAAATAAGACAAAGAAAAAAAAGATTTTATTCCACGCCGTTTGTCTGACCACTACTTGATAAATAGTTGATGATTAGTGTCAGGAAATCTCAACTTCATGCATATCCTGTAATAGTCAGCGTTCTCTAACGTTCTTTCATTTACTTTGCTTTACAATTTATCAAAGAAAATCCCTGTTCCAAATCTTGATTATCAAGTTTTTATCTATGTTATCAATATTCTGTCACTATTTTCAATATTGTCAACATATTGTCAAATGTCGTCTTTGAAATCTTCTGGCAAATGAGGTGACATTTTAGCCATGAGATTTTCACATTGTGATTTGGTTTTCAATTTGACAGGCGTAGTGGGCTTATGGTTGAATTATTGCTCTACGTCCGAAGACCTGGGTTCAAACCTTGGTTGGGTGAAACCTAGGGCCATTTAAAATAGGTGCACTTTTCATTCTTGATAAACACTCAGCACTACAGGATGAGAGTGGGATAAATAAGAACTCGGCCACATGAAAGAAAGGTGTTAGCCTAGTCTGCTTCCCAGTATAAGCAAAGTTTATTTATTTTTGTTTATTTTCAGCTGGTATTCGAGATATGTTTCACCGCTGTGACTTCTATGAAAAGGTTGACACAAATATTATCTACGTATCAGTTCATGATGCAGTGACAGCTGCACAGTATGAACACAGAATGTTGGTCAAAATTGAGGTAAGTCAACCATTGATTGATTTGCAGATGGCAACCAGTCATGAGTTCATTCAGTATAAAACCTTTCTTCAAGCAAGTTTGTTGTCGTTATGTGATTCACTGGCAATTTGCAGAGACATTGAGTGAATGATTTCAAATAAATGCAAAAGATCGTTAGCACTAAGAAGAGTATGGCTACAATATCAACAACCACCAAAAATCGGGTTGAAATTACTATATTCAGATAAAACTTCAGCAAGCCAAATGAATGCTAGGCTGCTAGATGATAATTAAATGAAGTTAATTGTCTTAGTAGGGATATTTTGTTTTACATGTATTTTCAACTTTTAATTGTACTCGCTGATTTATCTTCACAGGCAAATATATTTTAATTGTAGCTTTTTACATCAAATACTCCTCGTTTCGGGATGCAAGCCTGTGTTCAATGGTTGACTGGTTTTGCCCTGTTTTGACTGTCGCTCGAAAGCTTACAGTCGTGTGGCTGACTCGAGAATTCGCATGTATTTTATTGAATTCTTTCACAACTTGCCGCATTGACAAGCCGTCCCGTTCGCAAAGCAGATTTAGATCCACAGGATCCTCCAAAGAAGGCATATTGTTTGTTATTGATGAATTACGAGACGACAGCAAGAATTCGTACTAATCTGATTCTTTGAAGTTAACAACGTTCACTAAAAGCATGGAATGGCGAATCAATATTCGTATAGAGAACTGCTTTCACACTATCCGGTGACTTCACGGGGGGTGCGTGAGAACGTGTACCATAGTTACTGATGATATTGCGACATAATTAACATTTCATGTCAACCAAGATATCTTTGACTTAGTTACTCGACTATCTATGGTATTTCCTTTAACAGTGCTTTATCTATTGCTGATGTCTTCATTCATGTTCTTATTAAAGTTATATCTGATTTCTAAGTATTGTAAATACAATTTGGGATAAATAAAAAATATGTACAAAATTTCCTATGGTGTGTGACTTTTTTCCCACCCTGTATATTCTCTGAATTGGAAAATCATTTGTTAATCATTTTCTGATGCATTTATTCTGTGACTATCGACGTGTTATTACCCAGTCATGTTTGTTTGCAGGCCATCAAAGCATCTACCAGTAACGGTGGTACAGACGGTGAAGTAGCTGCAGCTATCGAGGCCGCTGAAGCGGAAGTGGAAAATAATGCTACTGAGACAAATCCCGTCTGATTCCCCCCTCCCCGATTGTGACTGGTGGTGGACCAGTAATTACCTCACTATTTTCTATCAATCTTTTTTGATCTTGGAATTTGATTTTTGACGTTTCCTTTATTGTCGTGCGGTAAATTTCGTTAGCCGGACTTTTCTAATGATAACCACCGGTGTGTGAGTCAAATCGTCGGTGTCGCTAATCGTCAGGTGCTGGTGCTCTCGCGACCTAATTTTAACGATCATTTACACGCACTCAGTACAATACAAGGCCAGAGATAATAAATATTTGAACAAAGCATCGTTTTTTCTGACAGTTCCGTGTTCATGTTGCGTTATCGTTGATCTTACATTCCTTTACATGTAGGGAGGGAAACATTTGCTTTAGTGAAGTCGGAAAAGTGTCCTGTTGGTAATAAATAGTGTTAATCAAGAAGTTATCAAGGTAATGAAATGAGCCTTCAACCTTCAACATCCATCAAGGTTCTAGCTTTAGATACGATTTCTCTATAAACCTTTTGTAACAGCATTGCCACACAGGTTTGTGAAAAGACGTTTTCGTGACTCACTGAATTACTTGTATGTAGCGAATAACGACGGTAGTCTCCGTGGCACAGTGGTTAAGTGCTTGGGTTAGCGATCTTCTAGTCAAGAGATCGAGCCCCAAAAGTGTCATTGGAAATCGTCAGGGAGGGCATCCGGATCACAGCGCTCTTGACTAAAGTCTGATTATGTCAGTGCCGTCCAAACCCTCAATATGGGGGAGTAGTGATGCTAAGTCATCATGTACCTACATGTACACACACCTGAAACTGCGCTGATAAATGGTTGTAAGCATACTTTGAACAAAAACAAAAGAAATGGAGATTTGGCGTCATAGCTGTTTATTATCTACGGCTCAGAAACAATCAAAATCATTTGAAAATGCAGCCAAGAAACTATACTACACAAACTCTAAAACTGATGGTGTAAAAAAATCCAGTCTAAAACTCTGGACACTGACATTTCTCTCTGACAAAATTCTGCGAAAGTGATCGAGAAGATTTACTGCGTCCATTATCTGCCTCGAACAATGAACTTGATCGGAATGTGAGTCATCCATTGCCTGCCGATATTAAAAATCGTGAATGCCAAAGACTTTCTGTCATTGAACTACAAAATAAGGCAACTGGCTAATGATAAACGTTGGCAAGCAGTTGGGATGCTATAAGTGGGTCATTCCTACCGTGATGGGGCCAGACCACAGAATTAGATTCATCTGTGCGCGCTTCGGTTTCCTGGAAAGGAAGAGTTATATGTAACCTTAGTATCGAAATGGCACAGAATTAGACAAATTGCTCCTTCTCGAATGGAAAATTCGTGTATCGCTTGCTATTGGAAATGGCAAACAATAAGCTGTCAGCAGAGGACACCAGAGCCAGTGAGAGATGCGTGCGTGCTGTGATATCACTTCACACACACCAAAACACACATCGATGCCTGGCTAACATTCGATTCAGTGTATGCACTATAGAATGAGCAATGCCGAGGAGAGGAGGTGAAATCATCAAGTGAACTAATTTTCATACGCCTGCTACTTTCTTTAATAATGATCGGAAGGGTCAACACTATGGAGAAAACTTGTGCGCAATGATCTGAATTCTTCGAATTTGAAGGAATTTTGGCAATCGAAGCACTTTGCTGGAACTCACATTAATCCGCAAGCGACGCACGACTTTTTTTCCTATCTCTGTAAGGTATTAGGAATTCCCTTTTTGCCCACTTAATAGGTTCCTCAATGTGCCGTCCATTCACCTGTGGTTGAAGTACGGTTAAACATGGACCATTCAGTACGCCGGTAAACGCAGTATCCTTAGGCACACCACCATCAGAGCGGATCGAGAACTCGTAATATTAGTTAGGGCTGTTCCCACTACGCCTGCTACTCTTATGCGACTAATGTGAGGAGAGCGCAGCAATTGGGGCATGCGCAAACCTTATCTGAAGGGTCTGCGATGCCGAATGATGCAGAAGAAACCGCGACTCACCCCCGCACATGTTTCAAGTTGGTATTGCAGGGCCATGCAGACTATACATTGGCGATTACAGCAATGGTGGAGAATCATTTTTACGGACGAAGCCGCTTATACAGGAAACATATTAATGTCCTACCGTTATACCTAGCGGGTTTTAACACTTTCCCCTGGGAAAATTGTTTTTGACTTGGATCTCCAACTTACTAAGTGTTAATCGGATTGCTATCAATAAACAGGAACATTTCACTACATGTAAAATTTATTAATTTTATTTACACCCGTGAATAATGAGCATGTGTCTTCAATCAGTAAAGTAAATAGATCTAATTTGACTTCAATTGGACCGAATTTTGTCTTCCAATGATTGACATCAGTCACATGACCATATCACAGACTACCGTAGAAATCAAACACGGTCGATCTGATAACGCTCTGTTGTGAACATTATTCTCAACTGTCATTGCAATTGACAGAGAGAAAGAAAATACCGCTGTCCAGTTTTACAGTTTGCGTCACAGAATTAGATTGTTTAATCGCGTCACTTAGCTAGAAGTGCAAACTGATTCAAACAGATGGCACATGCAAGAACTTAATAAGTGGGCAAAAAGAAATTTTTAATACCTTACAGAGATAGGAAAAACAGTCGTGCGTCGCCTGCGGATTGCTCTGAGTTCCTTCAAAATGCTCCGATCGCTACGACTCCTTCAGATTCGAAGAATTCAGATCATTGCGCTAACGTTTTCTCGATAATGTTGGGCCCTCCAATCATTTTTAAAAAAGTTAGCAGGCGCACGAAAAAACGTTCACAAACTTCTCTGAAGAACTTGACATCGTCTGTGTCTCTTTGCTGTGTGATCCGGTTGATAACAGTCACTGAAACTTTGCACAATTTGACGTGTTTAATGTTGAACTGGCTGCTCATTGTTCGATTGCTATGGTATTTAGTCAGGAGATTGTGCCATTTCATTTACGTTACATGTTCCAATGTTTCCTTTCTAGTCAAACGGAAGAAGAGACGACCTGTCTAATTCTGTGGTTTGCGTAGTTTAATTGAAAATTTATGGCATTGTAGTAGTCCGTCAGAAGTCCAAAAAATAATTTAGTATATAATTCTGGTAACAAAAGTATGATAAAATATAACAAAAATTGTAAATTAATTAAATGATGCATTAATTTGCATAATAAACATTTCGAGACTTAGATGGGTTGCCGTATTAGAAATTAACATGCATTTAATTGAAATGTGGAGTTTTTTTAAAGAAGGAATAAAACTTGATTACTTAGAGGAAGTCAGTCCTAATGAGAATATAACATGATTTGACCTGGAATTTTCATAGCTGGGTGTTCGCGCAGAGTATTGTGAAATTAATTTTGAGATTAAATTGTGCAATGTATGAAGATTATATCATTTGATTGGGACATTTTTCAACGGCTTCAACATGCATCAGAACACGGCATTTCTCAGTCCATTTCCATTTAGCGGAAATCTCCTAACGTCCAACGATCTGAAGATGTTTTTGCATGTGTGCAAATCAAAAGGATGGTGCGAATAAGTGCCGTTCGTTTCAATCTTCTTGAATGCTGCCCACCACTTCTAATTCTGTTATTCGCTTCGTTGAGCAGATGACCATTTGGTGCTATGATTTGACCCAAATATTTGTATTCTTCAACTTGTGTCAGAAAGTGCCTATTCATTCATCTTGACTGTGCTGCTTGTGCTTTGTGTTATGTTCCTCATCCATTGGGTTTTACCAGAGTGTATCTTGAGTCCGATCTTTCGCTAGCATACTCTCAAGGGATCTTGCGCTGTTTGCCAGGAGCACTATATCGCCAGCAAAGGCCGAATAGTGAAGCATTTCACCGTCTATCAGCATCCCCTCTTCTGGTTTAAAGTAGATGTTCCTGAGGACTTATTCCAAAGCGCTAGTGAGGAGGCTTGTACTGATGACATCACTTTGTCTGACTTGGTACAGTTGGCATGTTAGTAAAATATCAAACTTTTCTGTCGAAATTAAGCGCTCAGGCAGATAACAAAAATTACATCACACTTATTCAGAAACCCGGTGAATCATGTTTCCTTTGTGGCCTTTCCTTCAAAATTCGAGGTGACATGCCCTGTGGTATGATTGCTGCCCAGTCCATCGCATGTAAGAAATTCGATCGAAGAAATCAAATAAATAATTCACAAATTCATAGAAGTCAGCAGTCGTTAGGACATCATTATGAATGAAACCTGTAGCTTTCTGCAAATGACCATCGCAAACTTTTAGCGATAGATAGGCTGAAAATTTGTTGAGCTAAAGGTGCTTTCATTTTCTGCCTCTTGAAATATAGGGGAAGTCAGTGCAGGATGGGACAGCGAGGCAGGATGGGACAGTGCAGTTCTCGCTTATCTTGAGTGATTCAGCAGATTGCTATCTATCCATATGAACCACCACTAGCTGTTACTACCAGCCAATAGGAAGCACTCGGTTCATCACGTGTTATGCCGGAGATACAATGAGATTGTAAAAACGACCATGTTCAAAATCTATGTCGTCAATTGATGCTTGCATGATCCACACACTGTTACACCAACTTCCGCATCTGATCTCTTCACCGATCCCGAGGTAAGTGAAACCATTTATCACATGCACAAGCATTAGCAAAAGTAATCACGACTAGATGTCCTCAACTTTGAGTTTTTTCATTGATAACTGATGGGGCAGGTCGGGACAGTTATGTCCCATCTTGCCCCATATAGAAATGTACCGAAAACTTCATGCTTTTGTTTCATATGCATTACAAGCTCAATGCTTAGAATACAGCTTATTAAGATATTTTTTGGCAGGCTAGAACTAATGTGTCTAATGAGGGCTTTCATGCTTCGGCCTTTTTCATTTTTCAAAAGAGGCTTTTTTTAAATTATTTCACTTTCAGGTTGCAAGATGGCTCGAAGCTACAGAAGAAAATCCAATCGATTCCAGTGGTCAAATGAAGATCTAAAAAGTGCGAAGGATGCCGTGGAGTCTGGATCTCTGTCCATAAGAAAAGCGGCTGTTCAATATTCCATCCCCAAGTCAACTCTCCAGAGAGCTCTAAAAGGCAAAGTCGAAAGTGGTCGACGCGGAAGGTTTTCAACTGTCTTTTCGGAGGATCAAGAGCAGGAGATTGAGGATCACTCAAAGAGACTGGCAAGTCTCATGCATGGATTAACTCCGCAGAAACTAAGGTCATTAGTTTATGATTATGCTGTCGTCAACAAAATTCAACACCCGTTCTCCAACATCAAGCGTGAGGCAGGGAGGGATTGGCGGGTAGGATTTTTAAAACGACATCCCACGCTCTCCCTGAGAACAGCGGAGAACACTAGTTTGACTAGAATAACCGGCTTTAATAGACAGAAAGTGGACGAATTTTTCAAAAATTTGGAAGCCGTCATGCAGAAGCACAAATTTATGCCTACTGAAATTTACAACATGGATGAATGTGGACTATCAAACGTTCCACAAAGAAATCCAATGGTCATAGTCTCAAAAGGAACTAGGCAGGTCGGCATTGTAACCTCGGCCGAAAAGGGACAAACCACGACAATAGTCTGTGCAATGAGCGCCGCTGGGTACTTCATTCCTCCAACAATCATTTTCAAGAGGAAAAATAAGTCGGATAAGCTCATGCGATGAGCGCCATCAGGCTCTATACAGCTTGTTTCTGACAACGGTTGGATGACGGTAGATTTGTTCACGCAATGGCTTCAACACTTTGCAAACTCAACTGGTGCCTCGCCCTCATCTGAAAGGCTTTTAGTCATGGACAATCATGTGAGCCATGTATCACTACAAGCTGTTTTCTAGAGCCGAAGAACTAGGAATAGTTCTTTTAACCATTCCCCCTCATACAAGCCATAAGTTGCAGTCTCTGGACCGCAGCTTCTTCGGACCTCTGAAGGCTCAGTACGAAAAAGTTTGCATTGAGTGGCAATTGTCTCATCCTGGAAGGAGAATCTCTCAAGACTATATTGCAGAACTATTTGGTAAAGCATTCGTGAAGGCTGCTTCGATTGAAAAAGCCATTAATGGATTTAGAGCAACAGGGATATCGCCTCTAGACTCGCAAGTTTTTACTGATGATGATTTTGCGCCATCCACGATCACCGAAAGGTCACACGTCGAGTCAGATGGGCCTACTCAATTGAACTCCACAGCTGCAGTAGCAAATCATCATCCGAACTCAACCGCTTCAAACATGCCTCTTCTTCGGGACTCCACTGCCTCAGCCATGTCTCTTGGTCAGGACTCTGTCACAGTCAGGCCTCCAGTTCAAGACTCAACCACTTCAACCACACCTCTTCGGGACTCCACTGCCTCAGCCATGCCTCTTGGTCAGGACTGCACCTCTTCAGCCATGCCTCTTGGTCAGGACTCTGCCACTTCGGCAAGGACTCTTAATCGAGAATTTGCAGGTCCAGACTTGGTCCAGACTGAATCAGACACTCTGCGACAGAAGCCCTCCACTTCAACCATCTATCCTCAACGCAAATTAGTGCCAATATCAGCACTATCAAAGATACCGATAGTAGAACGATCGACTTCGTCTAATGGACGAAAGCGAAAAGCTGGAAAATCGATGATATTAACATCCAGCCCAGTTAAGAGAGCTCTTCTGGAGAAACAAACACACACTGGCAAACTGAGGAAGCCAAAGAAATCAGCCAAGAACTCTAAAAAAGCAGGACCAACAAAGAGCATGAAAGTGACTGGCATGAAAAGGAGAATTTGAACATGAAGTATTTTTGTCTATTTTGTAGTGAAGAATTTATCAATCCGCCAACTGAAGACTGGATAATGTGCCAACTCTGCCGAGGATGGTGTCATGAGGCTGCTCAAATGGCCAACCAAGTTCCGGTGACTTTATATGTGACTTTTGCCACTGAAGCTCTCTGAATAATAGATTTGATGATTCAATCAATTCTATTGCACCATGTAATTTTCTAAACCACTTGTTGTCGTTTTGACATAGTCTGACTAGAAAAAAGAGTCATATTGTGTTCATAACTGAAGTTCTCTCTTTTTTATTACAGTCTGAGCATGTCAATCATTTTAGATTAGCTTAAGCTGGCTCTACATTCTCTTTTGCGCCAATTCGATTTGTTTTTGAAGTCATTCTATATTAGATATCATTCAAAGAGCAAGAGTTGCTTTTATTATTGATATTATTAAAAAAAATTGTCTGACCCATCCTGCCCCAACCGTTGGGGCAGGATGGACCACTCGAACATATTTTTTGATTCCTTCTAGCGAGATAAAAAATCGGTAAACTAGGCTACAACTTCTCAAAACACTTCCTCTAACATAAAGATAGTAAAATATCTCTAAAATGCGGGAAGAATCGCTTGTTTGCAGTGGTTTCTATGGCATCTTAGAAATGTGGCCCTTCCTGCCCCGACTTCCCCTACGTGCTGTTCAGGTAATTTATTTTCCAATCTCAAACCGTGGTCAGTCTGGAAATTATAAAAGCTCTTTTCTCTTAATGACCATTCCATTTACGGCGTTGCTCTTCATCTTTCGCAACATTTGCAAGAAATCGATATTAGGGTTTTCGATTTTGCTATCTGTATCGTATTCAAAATGCAATAAACTCATTCGGAAGAAATGCAACGTTTTGACAAGAATTCCATCCTTCATAGGACGGGATTCGGACCACATCTCAGCGAGGATCGCTTGCTTTTGACAAGAGAAAGGCAGAATAGTAATAGCGTGTAAGAGATGATCACAACTTGACGACAATTCTCATAAAATCGATTTTGCTCTTAAATCTGTTGAGTAGCTGCAACTATTGTATTGCCCTTCGACTATCCAACTGTATCAGAAAGAAGGCAGTGTGAGGATCTTCACAGGCGATAATTTCAGCCCTAACTTCTCACCTTCACACCCTGACTGTTCGTCTTCTAGTTCCTCTTTATGTGATTTAAGTGATGTCTTTCCATGGAGTGTTTACTACATTAAGTTGGAAGATTTTTTGTTGATAATACCCATGTTTCAGATTTTTGCGATGAAATTCGATTTTGAATAATTTTAATCTAACTCCCTAAGATTTTGTAGATGCTTGATAGAAATCATCATCGTCAACTTTATGAAGATGAAAACTGTTGAAACCGGTTACGGAACCGATTATTATGGGGAGGGGTGTTCTGAAAGTCGAAAAGAGCCCTTCTCTGGTTTCCCCCGCCAATACCATAGACAGCTCTGTCGCAGTGAGAGTTTCAGGACCAACTGACGGCTATTACAGTGTTTTCCGGATAATTCGTCACCCTTCGGGCCATACAAAGAATGGCGAATTAGCAGTATAAATAAATTTCCGTAATTAGTATCTTCAAAACTCGTGTATTTGTGTATCATGTCTGGTTCTTTCCCTTTAATCAAAGCAAATTATTTCTACAGCTAATGTCTATTGACGGTTATCTCTGTGAATACTAGGTAAATAATCAGGATGGGTTTGGCCAGACCCGAGCCTTGTCTATATCTTCATGAGCTCCACACAAAATCTTCCATGAAGCTGGCACATTTCTGAAATCAAACTGAAATTTCATATTGCACATTTTACAGCATAGCTTCATTTTGTCGGACTTCTCAACATGTTTCTAGGATTCGCTCTTGCAAGTGACCTAAACCTTCGCACACGCTTTTTGCATGAGTTGGGTCGGGACTCGTTGGAGCCGATTCAGCTGTTCCTCTACGACTGATCGAGTTATCAGATGAACCAATTTCGGTGAAGAGTGGGGCGGAGCTCCATCTTGTTGAAACCAGGTAGGCTTGCATCCTATTTCTTCAAGTAATAGCCGCTTTTTATAACATTTCCCCATAGACCAGAACCACACTGCAGCGTCACCTTTGGCAAACCTTGAACGTTGTCACCCAATGCATATTTTGTTTGTTTACCTCGCTTGACACATGAAAACTTTACCAAACCGCAGAGTGGCAATCGAGTTGATACCCTATTGAAATCGATAAATCAATTACTTACGGAGAGAACGTATAAACGCGATCTCGTGTCAAAATGTTTACATCAGTGATTTCAGGTGTCAAGATGACCATGGTGGACACTTTGGACATCATGCATTTCAAAGGCAAGAATCCTTATGAGATACTTATTACGTATGCTGATGGTCTTATCGATCTCTTAGTCGGAGAAACATTTGACTACCCACGACAAGAGAATTGTTTAGGCCTACATAATGCTGAACAATCTCAAATGAGCTCATTTCTTGGTGTTTTTTTGAGTGGATATTACGAATTACCAAGGCGTCTCCAACTCTAACTTGACTTTGTAGTCGACGCAGTAAGAGAATCAATTTCTCGACATGAATTTCGAAATATCAAGACTTATTTTCATTTCATCGGTGACGATTTCACGGCAAACAGCAACGACAAGCTACATAAAGCAGGCCTTTGATTGAATTGCATATTCACATTTTCGACAAATACCTCTGAAATGTGATGGAAAGCTTTCATGATGAAGCTATGACTCATTACACCTGCAGGAATTGTTTGGAGCAATTCATAAGTTACATTTGAAAAACAAATTATTCACAACATTATATAATATAACATTACAACAAAATAACATTATATTTTGACATCATATAATGCCGTCGTAGCGAAATCGTCACGGCTTTAATTTCTAAGAAAGGGTTATTGCAATGAACTGGTCATTAATCATCATGGATTATTCTTAATTATAACATTTTAAAATACGACCGTTTTTTACGAAAAATTTGCCAGTATTTACATAGGCGGCCTTAAATGGGTTAAAGGTCTTACGTTTGAGCCAACCAATAAGCAGACACTATACCCGAAGGCCACTACACCGCTAACATTTGATTAATGATTTTAAATTGTAAAATTTTATTTTACACACCATCGTATTAATGCAGTAAAATTGACTTCAGCATTGACTTTGGTAGAAACTGATCTCCACATCATTCATCTTTTCTGTCTCTGTTCCAGTCATGGCGCAAGTCGAAAATAAACTCACATTTGAGAAGATTGAATCAAAGGATTCGAGTAAACAGGTAGCGATTGTATGCACTGAATCCACAGAATTTCTTTTATCAGAAACATTTCTCTTCAGGTAAAGGAGAATGTGAAAGAAGCAACGGAGTATTACGGACAACTCACAGCTGAGCTGAATAAAATCAAACGTGACCTCGAGCAGCTAGAGGAACGTTCGACCAAACTCAGTCTGAGCGCTCATACTGCATTCGTCGATTTGGTGACAGGCTTGGATCCAGATCTTCTTGCTTCTGCAATCAATTCCTCGGTTGAATGCCGCAAATGTTTGGAGGCAGTCTCAAGTGCCACTGCATTTGCAAAACAACTTGATAACAATTCTTAATCAGAACATATCGTGCGTTCATGTTTCCAATTATTGATAAATGGTGGCAGTTTTCATTGAATATAGAGTTCATTGTGAAGCATATTCAGTGCAGTTTTGGTACAAATCACTAGATCATGTAATGAGAGTAAATGATATTTTATAGGACTTTATGGGAGCCTCTTCTGATCCACATAGAAATTAAGTAGGTTAGGATAGAATAGAATAGAATAGAATAGAAAGGATTTATTTCAAATGAATAAAAATCATGAAAATCAGAAATTATACAAATTATAGGTTGCTGATATATGTTTCAGATATATAAGGCAATTGTGTGAAAATGATTAATCAAACCACTTGGGGTGCTTCTCATACCAGTACAATGTCATTGATACTAGAATTTCCGAACCGGTCATTTTGACCGGAATATGACTTGCAACTACTACAATGCGTTCTTTCAAGTGAATGGGATTGAGTGGCTATAGTCATAATTATTATTTTTTAGGATAGTGATAATGCCATTAGTTAAATGAAGTTGATGGGTTATGATTCATCGCGTTCTGGAAAATATACCTCGAATTGCCGCACCGGTCATTTTGACCGTTTGTCACTTAAGTCTTGTTTATTGAAGCCTTGTTCGTCGCACATGTGGATTAGTAGTAACCTAATCTGATGTAGAATTCTGAATACGAAACCGATGCACTAAGGAAGAATAAAAAATGTTCGAAAGCACTACTGTTCGTGCTCATACACTGCGAAAGCGATTGGCTTTCTAATTGGAGCATAAAAATAATCCATAGGAAAGCCAATCGCTTTCGTAGTGTATGAGCACGAACAGTAGTGCTTTCGAACACTTTTTATTCTTCCTTGGTGCATCGGTTTCGTAAGTAGCTTTGGTGTCGTACACTTTCAGTGTAGAGTCGATGCAGAAATGTCGGATAATATCGTCACCACTGCCGATCGGTGCCAAACAGCATTTTTTCTGATTTAACTGTCTAGATAGCCAGTATTTTATCATTATTGCTTACTGTCTATAGAATATCGCCTTCACAAGATTTGCGTGCATTCTCTACATGAATTATTAGGTCTATTTAGACCATGCGCGGAAAATGTCGAGTTATATCGACAGTGAAAAATAGTTTAGGGCTCTCACGGTTGTATTTCTCGGTTTTGATATGAACTATGATATCCAAAAAATTCTTCTCACTCAAATCAATTGATACATCGATTTAAATTCTGATCTAAGGTAAAGAGTGAGATGTGCAGCCTATAATGCTATTCGCATTATAAGTAAGGACTACAGCTGTATCACATGTCTGGTTGTAGTGATGGTTCATGATTTATATGCTACGTTTCATGGCCTTTCAAATCGTATATTATTTATTTTCTTGTGATCTGCATTTCTGCTGATACGAGCAATTGAAATTGTTTACCCATATTACAACTTTTTAAATCAATATCTATGACAGGAACATCGCAACAATCAATATCATCAGCCACAGTCAGCATAGATATCTAATAATTGCTTGCTTTGAGCGACACCATGTAAAATCAATTGAGATTGATTTTTCAGTGTAGACGGTATTAAACTGGCTGAAATTTATTTACTTTCAACACTTGACAGCAATGAACTATCCTGGCTTCACGAATGAAGAAATTGCGACGGCCGTGGCCTATGCCATCTCTTCATATCCTGAAGATGCAAGGCGACGATTTCGTGTAGATTTTAAGAAAGAAGCTCCACCACGCACAACCTTAATTGGGTGGGCAATTACTACAACCAGACATGTGATACAGCTGTAGTCCTTACTTGAAAAGATGTGAAATGAAATTTTGCACATCCGTTGTCTCTTTGATTGTCTGAGAATGCGAAACTTCATCACTCTCCGCTACGTTACATGCTTGTGTTGTATGCATGAAAAATACAAGGAATTCCCGAAAATCATATGGTGTCAATAAAAATACTTCTCCGTTATGAAAGTGTTAACTCGTAATTCTTATAGTCTATAGCTCAGGGTTGGAACCGGCCGTGCCGGCTGCTGGCGTCATCTAAATCGGCCGGCCGGCGGCCGGTGCATTCGAAACCGGCCTGTCCGAGGCCGGCGTATCTAAAACTGGCTGGTCGGAGGCCGGCCTATTTAAAATTCTGATGCTTTCATGGTCATTGAAAATCATAAGCGTGTAGATGAGTATTACTACGTGTACGTTCCAAAGTAACCGCATGACATTTTTGATGAGATGAATATAACTCCGATATGTGAGACTTGATAAAGGACTAGCATAATAATTTAGGCTATCACAGGACTTGACGTTTCTTAATAGCATCAAGGATTTAATTGTCTTTTGTCATGTTGACCCTGCTCGCAATTATTCACTCTCATGAAAGTTTAGAGGATGCCATTTCTTTTTGTTTACTTGGTCACAAACTCTAGTTTCGAGGCGACCGACATTTGTTGCTACGATATTGGGCAACATGAGGACGCGGGGCGATCTGCATACAGCCTCAGCAGCAACGAAGGAAGGATTGGCATGCGAGGGGCAATCATCAAATGTGAATTGAGGTGTCACGATGAATGCTTTCGAAAGAAATTGCGCAACGGCAACACAAAATTGCGCTTGAATGGCAACACATTCAAGTATAGGTCTATATGTACATGTGTATATATGGGTAGATATTCATCAGACATTATTTTATATATTTGCAGGCTCCTACAATGCTGTAGCAGTGATGCAGTTGGTGATGTCGGCAGTTGACAAAAAGGCCTGAAAAAGCACCGGCCGGTCGGTATTTCTAAAACCGGCCGGCCGGTTTTCAAAATTTGCGGCCGGGGCCGGGCCGGCGTGACTAAAACCGGCCGGCCGGCAAAAGCTTGCGTAATGTGAGTCTGAATAAGTTACGTTTCACTTTTTACTCTCTATTCAACTATCTTCAGTAGAGGTTGTCCATGTCAATGTACGCGTCACTAATTCGAACGTTTCCTGATATTCTTTTTACAAGTGGAGCGTTTCACACTTTCAGATATTTTTTTCTTTTATTTTTTCTTAGGCAACTGATGACAAAAGCTTCAACAGCAAAATATGTAAAATTCCTAATGTCTAATTATGTGAAAAAAATTAAATTCCGAGACCAGATTAGAAACTCCTTGTACAATATGTTAATGAAAAGCACAAACTCTTTATCCTCTACATGTATCTGAAATGTTTTCAGTGACACACATGTTTAGAAACTTCCGCAATATTGTTAACTATCAGTGAATGCGTTTTTAAAGTTTAGAAATTGAAAATCGCTTTGAAATTTTGATTTTTCTCTATTGAGGAACTCGTACTTTAGATAATTGCTTGGCCAAAATGAAAAAGATCAGAAGATATCGATGAATATGAGTAGTATGAAAGAGGGGTTTTTCGTATTTCCGCGGATATTGAAGCCAAGTGTTCTACTCCCTGCAGTTCATATCGAAACCAAGAAATACAGCCGTGAGAGCCCGAAAATCATTTTACTGACGATTACACCCGAGTTTACCCTATTAACCTATTGATGTAGACCACGGGTACGCAACCTTTTGCATTTTTCGGCCGCCATTTCGAAGGCTGAAAGAATCACGGCCGCACTTAATATGTGTGCAAACAACTAGGTCAATGGCCAATCCTTTTTATATTCCACCACTCAAATTAGCTTCCCCTGATGAATGACGCTGTGAAAATTGCACAAAGGCCTACTTTGTAAAGAAGGAGTTTGTAAGTTAACCCTACGACCGACGGTCATTTTTGACCCGAAAAGATTTTAAGCCTAAGGTGTTATCAGTACTTGAAAAGTTGAAAGCATGTTTTTTCCAACCGAAGGAGAAGACACTTTACGAAGCTACTGTAATATAAAGGAATCGCGGGCCATACAAAATTCATTAATTCATCACAGATCCGGTCTATACTACAGAATAGCAGCCTAAATGAGCAATTGATATTATCTAACTGGGTTGTTTGTATATGAAAAAGTCTAAAGACATTCGATATCTATATGTTGCATTTCTTCCGCATGTCCGGATGTCATCATATTGGAACATCACACTTCCTGTCAAAGAAGTGTGATGTTCAAATCTATGTATCTATCAATTGATTTTAATTATTGACTTTGTTGTAAAGCTGTGTGAACTGTCATTAATGATGTCAAATGTGCTGCACCAGTTTTCATGGATTGCCATTTGGCATTGAGAAAGCCTACGGGTGAAACGTCTGCTATCAAACCGCTAATACAATTGTCCGTTGAAGGAATCATGTTTTTCATATATTTATTCGATATCTAATTTACCGATGCTATGATAATTTAGCATCTAATCAAACTCAGTTAACTAAACAAATATTTTGGCTAAAATTCCGAATGAAATTAGCATAGCATGAAATTGTGTTTCAAAATTACTCAAATTTATGTTTTGCGTGCGAAATTTATAATATTTTGTGAACTATGCACTGCAAATCTTCATAGCTTTCTAAAAATCCAAACTACTTGTCAATTTAAGGAATATTATACAATCTACATGTACATAGCAAATTTAGATAGAATGAGGCAACATTTTTTGTTTCAAGAAATGAATTTTGTCATTTTTCCCTTAATTTACTATTTCTATAAACAATGTTGAATCTGCCAATTTCCTCGTGTCGCTACCTAGACGCAGTAATCGATCAATACATGAGGTTTATCGTCTACGTCTGCCAAGGAATGAAAAAGTTATATTAAAATAAACATTTTTCAACAAACCTAAAATGAAATTTCCATGGTTTTCTGAAGCAATTCTTTGTGAAAATCATATTTCAATTTTCGTAGCTAAACAGACCTTGTACATACCTTCTCAAGTTAAGAAACATAGTCCAAGGTCTGTATACTGAATGAATTTGTCCAACGCATCGCAGTTTAGTTACTGTTCATGATATGAAGTGCCTATCTTCTGGACTATGGATTATGACAGGCTTCCAAGTGCAAGACGAATTCTTGCCCTGACCAACGAAAATTCAGAAGCATTTACACCATAAACATGGAGCTTCTAGATCCTTCAATATGATGTCGATCAATTGAATTAAATGATTAAACAAATTCATATGCATTTCAATTTCTTAATGAGGAACTTGATTGCAAAACTTGTTTCATATTGTTATCGATTAACACAATGCGACTGTAAATTAAAGTAACAACATTTTCTTGATTTTCACAGAATATTTGAATGTTGGTCAGTGATTGTTGGAATATGTCAAGTGATTCAGAGAGAAAATAACAGCGACAACAGCTTCTACTGAAATTTGAGGAATGAAATAGACACAGTGGGTTACGATCGAAATGGTCATCAATATTTTCGTGGATAGTATTTTTAGTAATTGCAAAAATATGCTAAGCTATCGCATCACTATGCAGAGCACAGACTTGAAAAAAGTGAATAAAAGGCATTAATAAGAAAACATCAACGATCGTGTCAACCAATGAGAAGCTAAAATTAGAAGATTTCAAATAGGTGTTGAAGAGACAACTATCGTGGAATTTGATAAATTCAGGCATTCTTTGGTACTGCTAGTGGTTGGTAATGGCAAAACGGATGGTATACACATTTGCATCATATTATTCATAGACATATCTGGTTAGATGCTATCTCTGGTTATGTCAAAAACATATAAGGCCTAGGCTTGTCACCTTCACGCGAACGCGTCCATCGGTAGGCCTATGACTCTTATTAATTCAAGTAGTCTATATGCCATTCAATTCAAGCCTACCTAATGTGAATACCAAAAGAAGTTTCATATGGCTTGCATAGGCTATTCTCAAACTATCGATATGCAAATTAAAGGGCAGTAGTTATTACTTATCACTGCATTGGAAATTTCATCGTAGCAAAATATAATCAGGAAACCCCGAAAAATCGGTAATTTACCAATAATTTATTTCAATCTTACCGGTAAATTACCGGTAATTTACCACACTTCAAACACTACCTGCGAGCGCGCATTTTTCCAAGCAGCATGGTCATAAAGATGTTCGACGATTGCAAGGCTATTATACTGACGATTGTTTTTCGATTGCCTTGAACTCCAGAAATATTTGCAATATACATGTACAATATTCTTTTTCATTTACTTCTCAATGTCACGGCCGCACTTTGCCTCTGCTGCGGCCGTATGGCCGCAGGTTGCGCACCCCTGATGTAGACGTTGGCAAAAATATTAGATGAAATGTTGAATGAAAATTATTGATAGACCTAATCAATGATTAATTACATGAGGTTTCATGCGGCTTCATAATAAAGGTTAAGTGAGTTTTCTCAGATTTTTGCTAATGGCTGTTTATCTACCAGTTTCTAAATTAAGGTCTCGACTATTTTTTGCCGAGCGTGCCTGTAAACAAATTCTGAGAAAACACTGCATCAACGAGAGAATCTCTCACGTCAGACAATGCGTCGAGTGTTCCTTTTGCAACTTCATTTGCAACAAGATGTTTGCTTTTATGAGTAGGCCTACTATCAGTCGTGAAAGTGTTTCCTTGTACATAATTTAGTCATGCTTTTCATTTTTCAGGAATAAGTACATGATGAATAAGTATGCCATGATTTATTGTAATAGATTGATCTAGTTTCAATATGATGGTTTCCATGCAACTGAAACTTCAACACAATGAGCGTCTATAAACTTAATTATCTGACCTGAATAATGTATAATATTATATGTAGGACTAATGTATAGGGCCTATATACAGCTACATTACATAATATATTTTTTATTGTTTTATGGAATTCATCTGCTTTCATTGACTTCGGAACTGTCCCTGTCAATCATTGTATATATCCATGTCATCATCTCATGCAAGATTTTATTATCTTCTAACATCGTGCTATGTTTTTGCAGTCGCCAGCCGTCAGGAAAATTTATCTTGACGGCAGGATGAAACATGCCGGCGCCTTATCGATGATCTGTGGAGTTATTTTTATTTTATCAGATTTTGCTCTGATCCAATTTATGCAGTACATAAAGTATGTTTTTTTCTACTTATATACTTATCTCCCGACGAAATCAGTTGCCTAATATGTACGTACAGATTATGCTCCTTCCAGTCCGTTGGAGTGAACATCGTCTCCCACGCAGATTACATTCTGCCCTAAATGCAGGGTTCGTACGGTTTGTAAAAGTTTGTGAATTTGGAAAAAAAGTTCAATGCCTTTGAAAGTTTGTGAATTTCACGATTTTTCAGATAAGTTTGTGAAGATTTTGTGGAATCATGTCATATCATTTCATTTTCTTGCAAATACTCAATTGTTTGAATAAGAGGTTTGTGAACTTTTGTGAAACAAGTTTTGGAAGGTTTGTGAGAGTTCGTAAATTTTGCTTCTAGGAAACCGTACGAACCCTGTAAATTTCAAATAAAGTTACAGATTATCAACATTACATACAAGGAGACAAACAAATAATTATTTTCTCCTGTAGCTTCGGTTGAAAGCAGTCGCAATTTGGAAAATTTTAGAAATCCAGCACATAAGAATTTCCGAGATACTTGCGAATACTAACTCATCTCATATCCATTTCAGTATACAGCAAAGAACAAATTTCTGTTAATAATCAATAAATAATATAATATAGTATCAATAATAGCGACAATTTGAATAAGTATCAAAATGAAAATATAGTCAGTGAATTGGCCCCAATCGAAATAAGAAATTCTTCATGACAATAAGAGATAAAAAGAACATTTTCTGTGTAGCCAAGAGGAAGTCGACAATATTCCTCAAGCCTCGACGACATGATCGATTAATCGTCAACGCCATTCCTTTTGTAATTCTAAATGATAGTATCCAAAGATGCAGATGGTTGAGCCCGCGTATTTCGGATGTCGTTGGGAGAATGTATCACATCAGTGTTACCAGCATCCGCTATGGATGGATAGTTGCGCTGATTTACAGTTTGTTTGTGCATCGCAGGCCCCTGAGGCGGCGGTCCATGTCTCTCCACTCGTACTACAGTCGAACGCGAAGACGCCATTGCCTGTGACTGTCCTGGATAATGCGAACTCGGCATAGCCCGAGACTGTTCGGGATAATTCAAATTCGGCATAGGTCTCGCTTGTAGTGGATAATGTGAGCTAGGCATAGGTCTCGCTTGTGGTGGATAATTCGAGCTAGGCATAGGTCTCGCTTGTGGTGGATGATGCGAGCTCGACATAGCTCCTGATTGTTCTGGGTTATGTGAATTAGAGTGAGAAGGAATGTCATCTATATATGGCTTTACATGTGAATTATTGGAAGGTCTGTCTGCGCGCATTTGAGAGTAGTTAGGCCGTACGTGAGGACCGGAAGGTGAATACTTATGCTCTTGAGGATAGCCACGACCGCGATGCACTGATGTGTTAGAAATCAATGGCTTCTCTGAATTAGCTTCAGAAAGGCGCCTGGCGCTCAGTTCACTCCCCGGGTGAGATGCTAAAGCAAAGCTTGAGTATGCACTGTCGTTTGGACTGTCCGGAAGGGCTGGTGTCGAGTATTTTGGTTGAATATTAGTCATTGGATAAACGTCGTCTTCTCCTGTAACAGGAAATGCAGCGTTGTCATGGCCACAGTCCTTGCGAATATATTCCGCCTTCTGCACGCGACGAACACGAGCGAACAGAAAGCCGTAGTAACCAAGGGCGGCAAGGCCAGGGATAAGGAAGACAATGCCGACGTAGACTGTTGTAAGGTTTGGAGAACCTTTTCCACCGTACACGGTTGAACTGGACGCTGCCCCAGCAATCATCAGGCACAGACTGAGTAAGACAAGAAAGATACCGACACCGAAGCAGATCCATGACACTCGAAGCTGTGGAACACACAGAGGAACATCTCTGGCCGCTCGCCGTTCCTGCTGGATGCGAGTTGGTCGCCGGGGCATTGGCTGAGGGCGATTCGCAGCCTGAATTGCCCTTTCTGCCATCTCCGCACAGGAAGTTAGTTACTTCTCGTCAACGCAGACGACGGTTGGATGCAGAATGATTGAACACTGAATAAAACAATAAACGCACGAAGTGAGGTCGATTTGCTTGCTGACGTCAGGTTACTGCTACTCCCTCTAATCTTCTCTTTTGTTGTCAGAGGCAATTATTCAACTTTTGTCATGTGATGCCTATGATCCAATCAGACACTTTCAATAGAACTCTAATGTTAGCGATCAGATTATGAACACTGACATTTCAGCGTCGACATTTCATTGTGGATTTTATACAGAGATAAGGCATTCAGCACTCCAGACTCGCGAGCTCTGAAACCTATGAGCAACAATGTCTCATGTGTTGTCCATTACTTATGACTGTTTCATATCGTAATTATATACATTTACATACCGTACTTATTTTCTGCTGAAAGTGCGTGGACACCAGGGATGCGGAGTCCTATCATTTTGATAGGACTCCGACTCCGACTCTGGGGTTGATAGGACTCCGACTCCGGGTGGCAAGTATATAAAGCCTAGTTTTTTTTTAAAAAAAACTGGTAATTTACATCAGTGTTGGGCAACCAAGTTGGGATAGCGGGCCACCAATTTTAAAAGGCAGTATTTTTAGGCTTTATATTGTCTTATTCCGTACTTTTAAGTGTTCAAAAACCGTGCATGGGCTCCACAAATGGTAGTCATGTGCTAATGCACACGCTAATGCTAATCGAGTATACGAAATATATACTCGATATTTTTCAGGAAGAATATTTGAAAAAATATTGGCCTGTCAAAAGCATGCGGTTGGATTCCTTCATTCGTAGTCAAGATCTAATTAGTATAGCCTCTTTCAAGGTTCATTGAGGCGTGGTTTATTGCGCAGAGAAACATGCTCAGCAGGGCATTGAATACTATGTGACTTAGCACAAACTCGCGCAGGTGATGACCATGTTGCTCTTATACGAGAAGATATTCATTACGAAAGGAGCATGGTTGGATAATTCGAATGTCAATTTTTGTTTTTTGTGCCATCATGTTGCTCAGACGTGTGTGAAGTTAGCGGAACCACCCAGCGGAACCATTTTTTATTATAGCTTAATTCTATTCGAAACAGCTGCTAGCATGTCAATTTCAGTCTCCTGATTACGAATCTGAGCTCAGATTTCACAAATTCACAGTCGTTTTTGAGAAATTCAAGTTTAAAGATAAAAGTGGTTCCGCTGTGAAGTTAGCGGAACCATCCAGCGGAACCAATTGCTGAGTCTCGCTGATTGACGCAGTAAATCAATTTCTTTTGGTCACTACCCGATCAATTTTGTTGTGCTGATCACGAATATGTGCCTCATCTTTCAAAACAATGCAGATTTCACCCGGAAATCTGAATTTCAATTTTTCTGCAAGCTGATTGTGAAGTTAGCGGAACCATTTTTCAATACAAAGAATTTCTCAGCAAAATTCAACCCCCCATTACTAATTTGAAGCTCCTAATCACTAATCTGTAATCAGATTTGCAAAACTCGCACGCATTGCAAAGATATTCCTTTATGTGGGTCCGCTGTGAAGTTCCCGGAACCACCTACTGGCATTAAAATTTCAAATTCTAATTTTTGCAGAGAATCACTGCAATAGACATACCAATAGAATGGAATTGCTTCACTGATCACGGTTTGCCGTCCGATTTCATGGGAGAATAAGTACTTGCCGAGAAAAATTGATTTTACGGTTTTCAAGGATTTCATCGGAATATCAGCAAAATCCAACCCTCTCATCTATTGACTTCAGAGGCACAGCAGCATGCACCGAGAAGGGAAGCGCACAGGAGCTAACGCCACATTGTGATGGTGCAATAGAATTGTGCTGTAATAAATGATGCTTCGGCTGATCTGGAGAGGGTTGAATTTTGCTGAGATTCCGATGAAATCCTTGAAAACCGTAAAATCAATTTTTCTCGGCAAGTACTTATTCTCCCATGAAATCGGACGGCAAACCGTGATCAGTGAAGCAATTCCATTCTATTGGTATGTCTATTGCAGTGATTCTCTGCAAAAATTAGAATTTGAAATTTTAATGCCAGTAGGTGGTTCCGGGAACTTCACAGCGGACCCACATAAAGGAATATCTTTGCAATGCGTGCGAGTTTTGCAAATCTGATTACAGATTAGTGATTAGGAGCTTCAAATTAGTAATGGGGGGTTGAATTTTGCTGAGAAATTCTTTGTATTAAAAAATGGTTCCGCTAACTTCACAATCAGCTTGCAGAAAAAGTGAAATTCAGATTTCCGGGTGAAATCTGCATTGTTTTGAAAGATGAGGCACATATTCGTGATCAGCACAACAAAATTGATCGGGTAGTGACCAAAAGAAATTGATTTACTGCGTCAATCAGCGAGACTCAGCAATTGGTTCCGCTGGATGGTTCCGCTAACTTCACAGCGGAACCACTTTTATCTTTAAACTTGAATTTCTCAAAAACGACCGTGAATTTGTGAAATCTGAGCTCAGATTCGTAATCAGGAGACTGAAATTGACATACTAGCAGCTGTTTCGAATAGAATTAAGCTATAATAAAAAATGGTTCCGCTGGGTGGTTCCGCTAACTTCACACACGTATTCACCTTTCATGTTTAAAAGAATATGATATAATACTGCCGTGTAAAGATATGTAGTAAATGAACTACTGCCAATGTGTAAGTAGTATAAGTAGTCGATATAAAGCTAGTTATGTGAAGTTCCAGTACAATTCAAGACATGGCTATCAGATTATTTGGCAGCGAGTCATCATTGCTGTGAAATGAAGACAACAGAAATTAGAGAGTAACCAATATGACGGAAGGTGATTTGGCAGCAAATTTCCTACCAGACTGTCGGATTCCACCCAGTCAGCTACCAAATGAACACGGTCTGGTAGGCAAAAAAGACAAACCATCTTCATTAGGGAAGAAATGTTAGTTTTTTTGGATGAGTTGATTTCGCCGCGAAATTCATTTCATTTGGTAAATGAAGGTTTACAGTGTAGGTCACTTCATATTTCACAGGATCATCAGAATTTTATAACTGTCAAAAATCTGCCTCTATTTGTTATGGAATTGTAGATATCAACGGCATTTCTTGAAATTTCCATGTAGAATTTGCCGCTTTATAGGATGATAAACTTTCTATGTACTAATGTATTATTCCAATGAAGGAGTGCAATAGTAAGTTATTTCAGAAGTCTATGGTTATTTACACAACTAGTGCATGATTGCTTCTTTATAGCATTGCAAAAATATACTTTTATAATCTGTCGCATTGCACGAGTTAGATATCTTAAATACCCGAACCCGTAGGGTGAGGAATATCTAAATCTAGCGAGCTCGAATGCTATGATTAAGTAGTAGTTATACCATAGACAAATGTGGTGTATGGAGATTTATTTTCATAGTTTCAAAACTTCAGTATTCTGCATAGATCACGAGCTTTAGCGAGTGGATTATTTGGATGTGATGTTGCACCTCTCTTGGTGACTGACATTGACCGATTAGAGGCATGTCAAGCATCAAGTATAAAGACAGTCCTGCGATTACCAAGAACAGCAAGACATTCCGCTCTTTTGAACGCACTTAATATCCCGCCAGTTTCAGAGGTACTTCGCAAGAAAATTCTGCGCACTTGGTCGAACTGCTTTGGTACATACACTCGGCTTCGACAGGCAATGATTAATGGTCTTGCTTTGTGGTGTATTTCGCCTGGACTGTTGGGGGGATCGTTTTTGTTCTTGGTTGCAGACGTTTGTGGTGGCCATGCGGGTGTCATAATGGATGTGGCTAAAGGGAAGATAAGTAAAGATTGTATTTCAGCCCTTTTATGCAGTGATGGTATCGTTGACAGCATTCGGACGGCCCTGGCGTTCTCAGAGCCTCATAGATCTGCCATTTTGTTTCTTTTGTACCGAAGCTTTTAACTTTTTTATGACTTAAAATTACTAATGTTATGTGCCCATGTACGATTGAAGTATATTTTTGTCTTAATTGACGCAGAATAAAATGAAATGAAATGAAAAATAACTATTTTGTACCATAAATATCAGCACAGGGCAATGATAAATCATAGACTTCTAAATTTCTCTGGACAGATAGGTTGAAATTGGCTACTTTACAAATATTACTACCTTACAAATAGACTGTCATTGAAGCATTATCAAATTGTTGCCAGCACAATGCATGTCAAGCACAGTATGTATATATTTATAAGCATTAGGTTTTTGGGCGCATGAACCATACATGCGTATGCGTTAAACTCACGTGTTACATCTCGGCGTTATTTGGCTATTTTGCGAATTTTCTTCTCACAACTTGCTCAGAACCAAGCCATCTTAGATTTATGAACAAATTTCTCTCACATCCTGTTGAAAAATTTCACTGAAATCTCGGAAACTGATCGTCCGTATGTACAACGAGATTTTACGAAGAAGTAATGGGAAAAATCATCAAGAATCATTAAATATTTATCGATATTCTGAGCACTGCCCTTTCAATTTTTTAAAGCAAAAACATATTTTCCATTACTATTCAGCTTGATCTCATACATCAACCTCCAATAAAGAATATATTTGAGAGATTCCTTAGGTAGAGAAAAAGAGAAGACCCCATGAGTAATTTCATATAAAACTTTTGCAGTTTCAACGAAATCATCGATGTCGAACATTGTAAGGTGACGCATGGAGGCAAAACAATTTTCTCCACTCCTTTGACCCATCCAGCCAAACACTTCTCAAAATGATCCGACTGCTGTTTTTCCGAGTAGCCTCAGAAGATTCTCCAACACAGGTCGGATTGTTCAACATTTGTTCAGACCAGTGATGTGGAGCGGAGCGGAGCGGAGTGGGAGTAAATTCGGAGCGGAGCGGTAGTAAAGAAAATTCTGACTGGAGCGGAGCGGAATGGGAGAGAACCTGATGTTGACAAAGTCAGCAAAGTTTATCATAATTAATGATTTTTTACATTATTATTATTACACTATTTTTCGTAAGATATTAGTCTATTATTTATTTTTTCAACATTATTCGGAGATAAGACTCCATTCTCAAGTTATACAGTAAGTGGAAGGGTTGTATAAACCGTTAATAAGAAAGCCAATAAAGATATGATTTAGAATTGAAAGAAATCTGAAAATTAAAAATGGAAGTTCATATTCGTTCCTATGGATGGGTTCAAATTTTTAGTGTGCATTGGCTCACGGAATGTTAGGTTAATGAATGATTGACACAGATCTATTTTGCTAGGTTATTTGACATGTGATGAGATGTTATAGATGGATAAAGTCTTGTTTTTCAGATGTTCATTGATTCTTCTATGCAAAGTTCTTATCGTACAACCGAGTACCGATGTATCGTTCCTTGCATCTTATACAAAATTATTCTTATAAAATTTATCAAATTTTTCTGATACAAAATTATTATTTCAAAAATACAAGAAAAATTCTGCCTACAGAAAACTACAATTTATTGATTATTATTCATGCTTCTATCAGTATGAGCTAGCATCGTTACCTGATAGCATATACCTAATATTTTGCAGTTAAGCATATTATCAGAGTGGAAGTCAATCATAATTTACAGTAGTCAAACAACCTAAAAAGTTCAAGGAAATCGTTTTATCTATGGTATGGTAAATTAATAGGATTTAGTTTAAGTGAAGCGGAGTGGCTAGGTATGAAAACATGACTGGAGTGGAGCGGAGCAGAGCGAAAGCGAAGTGTAATCGGAGCGGAGTGGAGCGGTAAAATTGTACCGCTCCACATCCTTGGTACAGACGTCCTCAGATGTGGCTGCTCAGGTTGGGAATGCTTATTGTGTCTATCATCATTGTTTTTATGAAAGTAAAATGCAAAGAAGGATCCCCCTTGCAGTTCACTTCTCTGTCCTGATCTTGTTTCTGTTCCCTTTCATTTCAAGACATTCATAATGTATAGGATTCGGCCGCTTCTCTTTTCCTCTCGAAACTGTCCCTTACCATGGTCAATGCTATTGGTGGATCTGGTGTAAATTTTCCATCTGTTGACTTCGGTTTCACCAGCAACTTTGTCAGCATTTCCCAAGTACAAAATAATTGAATCCGATCTCGAATTTCTATTGCTGGCTGATCATCCAGAGATTACACAAAAGTCATCAGATTGATAACTTTGGAAACCTTAGATGATATGTGCTTGTTGGAATGGATTTCTCTCTGTGATAGATGCGAACATTCGCAGATTTTTCGACAGTCAATGATGCGACGACACTGAAGAAAAGATTTCAAGTCATGATCGCCATATTTACTCCATGATCGTTTTGAGATATCACCAATCCAGATAGAATGATTTCTTTGTAGATTTTAGACAAAATCGTCGTAAGAAGATATTTTGATCTATTCCAATAAAATCTTCCGAATGTGTTTCCATTGCCAGGACATGCACTTGAAAATATAACCATACCGGATCGCGGCTTTGGAGTAGTTTGGAGCAGCATGTAGACAGATTAAGGAAATTTGTTTACACTGCTGTAGATTACACGTTTTCTTTTTTCCACTTTGTTTGCGATAATGATTGACGTCCCTCATATTAGTATTGAAGTCAGATTCATGGAAGAGAAGGTTTCTCCTAAGTCGATGAAACTGCAAATCCAAATTTCTGTATTATGTAGACGAATGTATTGATGCTACATTATCGTTTCATTTCGGTTGACACTTGACAGCCAAATGCCGTATGTACAATACCTGCACGTTTGGTATTCTGCATTGAAATGAATCGCACAGGAGACTCATTTCAAATAGTCATTTATCACTTCGATTAGCTACAAAATTCGATCTTTTGTAACACAAACGTTGTTTGGCCTGAACATGCAGAAAATGATTTCAAATTTTGCTCACCTATCTGTCCAGAGAAATTAAGAAGTCTATGGATAAATCATGGCCTCGCTCTATGATTTTGACCTTCAAAAGTCAGTTACTTTCACAGTTTTTAATTCAGCTATGGAAGTAGTTAGTTCAAGTTGCAATTCAGCTGTGTTCAATTTAATAATTGTGACATTGACGCATGAATGACAGAAATCAACAAAGCTAAAGTACGATGAAACACTAGGCCTATTTGAAGACTTAACCACACACCAGGGAGATTGTCAGAGGTCGAGGAAAATTTTTAGGTGATGCACCAGGACCTATTCAAATTTTGTACTATCTTAACATATACGATGAATAACGAAGGTTTGGAACAGGAGAAATTTCAATGAAGAAGACAGTACTAAAATCGTTTTCGAATTTACAGGAAACACGGATGAAGCAATCACTGACCTGCAAACATAATGATGGTAAACTAATGTAGCCATTTTGAGCAAGAAAACTGCCGCAAAATTGCTAAACTGTCTTCTAAAATTGACTCTTGTAAAATTTGCTTTTGAAAGGCATTCTTTGTAGTTGATTTAATGGACACTCCCAACAATTCAAATGAATATGCTTCTCAAACGAATAGTCAAGCAATAAGCTATCAAAGATAACCAAAACAGCAACACAAATGAGCAAGGTAGTTAAGTTGAATTAACTGGACAATTTGATGTTCAAATCCGAAAATATGTTGGCTGGTTCAAATTTTAGACCAATGAAGAAAGTAAAAGAAGTGGTTAGCAAACAAATGAAGCCCAAATGCAGCATGAAAATACTTTCTATCGTGATATCAACGCTACGCATTAATGTGTCATAATCGAAGTTACAGCAAATGTTCTGATATGGTGTATACATCATCTTCTTTCTAGTAAATGAATCGAACCAACAGTGATATTGCTATAGAGCATAATCTAGCATCAATTGTGAAAATAACTGAACTATTCTTATAAATGAGTATTTCAGTTACTTTCACTGTTTTCAATTATTTTCACACTTTCATAGTAAAACTATGAAGTTTTAGAAATTTATTGTTTCATGTCATGCGAAAGAGTAACTCATAACTATGGTACAAGCAATCTTATGCAAGAGTTGAATTATATTTGACGACTTGCTATGATGATCAAGGACAGATTGTGATTAACATTTATCAAGAGTATTTGAATAGAAATTTCGCTTGATCAATCTTGATAATATCTATTCACAGAGTCTATACTAAAGCAGGACAAGAGCACTCATAATTGGCATAGATTATGCTCCTTTCTGCGCATTGGAGTGAATATTATTTCCAGCGCGGGCAATAATCTGCTTTACAGGTCAAATAAAGCGATGGGATATCTACAATACATGGAGGGAGATAAATAAAGACTGTTTACTGCACTCTTTGGAGACCATAAACTTCATTATGGAAGCAATAGTCCCACAGATTATTGCACTGTGAATTAGAAATATGTTTTCCACAAAAATTATAAGCTTATATCATAGAATAGGTAGAATGTTGACTCAAAAGTGTATCTGTATAGGCCTATAGTGAAAATTTATATCACAAGATTCAGTTTTTTGCGGAGATTACGTTCCCCTGGTCCAAAAAATTATTTGAGCAGTTCTAAAAAAGTCAAAATCTTGCATATTTATATGCTCCGAGATGACTCTTTTTATAAGTAGTGTGCAACAAGTTGGATATCAAAGAATTTGAATATTTGCTAACAAGCATCCTAAGTAAGCGGAAATTAAGCTGATTATCATGGGAATTTCATAATCCGTATTATAATGAAAGTCTTCATGAAAAAATCGCGATATTATTCGTGCTTTCTTGACTGAAATTTCAAATTTTTAGTTCAATTTTCACCGGCATGATTTGATGATTCACTAAATTCATGTTTCATTTCTTGAATCTGAATAGTGATGTGGACCCATTCACATCTTTCAAAGCTAATTGAAGTCATTGTCTTTGATTATGTGATTTTGCTCTGCAAGTGGCAGGTTGCCTGTGATAATACCCTGTGGGAACGCATCTTGCTAATATCAACAGATTATCTGGCGAGGTAGCGATTTTGTGGATAATTTTTTGTAAAGGTTCATTTTCGTGTAAAAACTATCTCCGCATGTGAAAATGGTCATCATCTATCCAAAAACATTGTAAAATTAAAAAAACGACAGTTGGCGAAAAAGTTGCTATAAGTAGTTGGTAGATATTTGTTTACTAATGCGAGCTGATTTTTCGCCAACCGGCGAAATCGTGGATGTTGTAGCAACTAATTAGTGGTAAGTAGTAATGTTCGTAGGCCTATATTTCCTTCACATGAAAATATATTGTATACTCAGTCTGATCTGATAAAAAGGGATCTTTTTTAATTCACGAAGGCTTAAACTGAAAAAGTATTTTTAACTTCCATAAATGTCGCAGTAAATACTATTTATTATATTATTCAAATATTTGTCATTATTGTAAATTATTGAATGTCAAGAGATGTTATGAAAATTGATATAAGCGGATTCTCTATATACTTATCATTATCAAAGAATGATAGTCTGCACTTATTTCTTAGATAGATAAGTCATATGTGGGGGATGGTGAGGAGGTGAGGGAGAAAATAGAGCCTCGGCTGTAGAGGCAGATTACTAAAGAAAATAAGAGAGAAAGTCAAAAGTAAAAGGTGGCATGCAGAGCGCGAATTGTCGCCGGCGAACTTCGCCAGCGAATATGCTAAAAATTATTAATGAACTATTGCATGATAATATGTAGCTGACTATCTGCCAGCTTTTTGCCAGATTCGTTCCCACAGGGTAGTCCTATCACGCTTAAGAAAATGCTCTTGAGGTTGAGCATGAAAGTGATGGGAGCCCATCAAATTGCTAATTTAACAAACATTAAATCTCCAAGGCTATGTCATGAGAATCTGTGAAATACCATCATTCTTTCTGCATTGCAATCATAATCACTCAATTCCGTTGTAATTTCTGCAAAATTTCAAAAATCTGCATATCTCACACTTGGTGACAATACCACCTGCATCTCCCTTGAGTTCATTTAATAAAATCGAAAGTGTATACACATTGGGGATTTAATAAATGCAGAGTTACCACTCTACCTAATATATCTACCCTATGGCTTATATAACTTCAAAAAGTAAATCTCACATTGACAGGTTCCGCCGATAAGTTAATAGAACATGCGCCACTCAGTGGAATACCCACCTTTATACACCACATACTTGTTACTCGCAAACTTTGATAGATATCACTCATTTGTCAAGGCGTGTTTATTTAGCAAGGACTACGTTTTGAACTGATAATAATAATATTGAATTTGTTTTCTTTAAGAAATAAGAGAAAACTGCCTTAATCTGTTCAGAGGAATGCTCTTTATTCTTTCTCATCTTAATTGTTACATTTCGAATTCAATACACGATAACATTACAGGTGATGTGAGAGTTTGCAGAATTCCCAGTGATTATCTGCAGTTGGAACTTCTGTCCACGATTGAAGAGAAATTCCATTGCTCCAACTAAACACACACAACTAAATGCTCATAATCACAACGCCTTTTTTCAAATCTTTTCCCTACGTTATTTTCATAATACTTAAAAATTTGGCAATCATCGCCTGTACTTTTATCTTTTGCCCAAACCCAACTTCTTATATTGTCGATTTTGTCGCGGTTCTTCTTCACGTATGATATAAAATCTCTCTGTTCCGTCACAGATTCAAACGTTAAGATCTTTTTTCTTATGTCACTGCATGCTTGCTGTCCATCTTCCCAACTTTTCAAATCGCCGTTGTCAATGACAGTATACTTTTCAGATCCTTCAACTTGTATGATCAGGAAGATAACTGCACAAATGATCAACGTAATTGACTGCATCTGAAAAGCAATTGAAAATGTTGAGGATTCTAATTTTACCAACCTCCTTTTATGTCAGTATGTAAACTGATCAGAGTTTCCAGTTTCCAAGCACGGTCCTGTGAGGGAAAGCCTCGGCCGTCATTTCAAATTCTTTGCTAAACACTATTTTTCAGCACTGTTTATCATAACCACCGCAATTCAGAGACGCTACACTTGATACCAAGGTTTGGAAAAATTAATTGCTTTTTAATTAGCTTAATTTTTCTTAACAATCAATTAATTTAATTTGATCACATGAACAATCAATTAATTGCAATTTTTTATAATTACCAAATCTATGAGAAGATCTTTCTACAAAATTTTTGCATGATTGACACTTGATTGACAAATACTTATGAAACTTTTTCTATAGACCTACGAAGTTGCAGTTAGACACTTACAGATCTGGAAATCACCTGTAATCACAAGCATGTGTTTTCTGCATCATCGTGTTCGTTGAACCAATTTGCGAGACAAAGCATAAGCACTAACTTGTATTCTCCTCGTAACATCTTCCAGTTTAAACACCAAAACATTGCAACTCATGGTCATCGCGATGATACGTGTTTTATTAGGTTTACTATGCTTAATCGGATTTATCCTAGAATAATAGAACATACGAAACTTATATGTTTAGTTAGTGATTTTTGAGCTAAAATTTAAGTGTATGCTATACGGATTAATGTGGGTTTACCGAGTGACCCAGAAGTAACCGAACCCTAACTGAAGTTCTAGTGAGTTCCTCTTCTTGTCAGACAGGATCAAAGAAAAACACATGTAAATCCAAGAGTGAATCTAACATGTAAATCTAAGAGTGCAGTATTTGGCTAAAATGAAATTTTCTGTCTTTTCGTTTATGATCTGGAAAGTATTTAGTATAGAGTCATAATTTTGGACATGAAATGTCTTCAGGTCATTTCCTATGATGTGCATCTGTTGTTATCATGCATCTAATCGGCTATGTATGCGAGAATGTGGTTTGAATGTGGATAAAGTTGCTCAAAATGTTTGTGTTTGCCGACATTTAGAGGCTCTCTAAATCTAAATGTGTTTAGCTTTATAGACAGGGGTGCATGAACATGAAAGGAAATGACCTGAAGACATTCCATGCCAAAAATTGTGACTCTCAGCTTTGTGTTTTTTGTTTAGTCAGAAAAAATATTTTAGCCAAAAACTGCACTCTGCGTCCCGTTGGATTTACATGTGTTTTTCTTTGATCCTGTCTGGCAAGAAGAGGAACTTAGGCTACTAGAACTCGGCAGACGTGTCGATTCGCAGTAGGCATAGGGTGTACATCATTCTGTGAAAGTCTCATTTTTGGCCTCGTTCCCTGCAGAAAATCGTTCTGGCTGCCGCACTATACGGAGCGCTACGAAGACACGGTACTGATGGCAATCAATGATGCATAGAGATCTATCAGCATTATCTTCATCTGAAAGTCAAAATCGCTTGTATCTATCATGACTTTGTCTCAATTTTGTGTTGCTTTCTATTAACAATTGAATAATTATACTGTAGAAGGCTTGGACGGTTTCAATTGCGATTATTCGTCAATAGGTAGGATTCTTCTGACGAGTTACTCTTATTCCTTCAATATTAATGTGCGACTAAGTTACAAGACTGATCGCAACCTCTCGAACTTAGGCCTAATTCGGCAGGTAGTTATGAAACATCCTGTAGTTCTAAGGATTCAGATTATTCTCATTAGAAAAACACAGCAGTGTGGCATTGAGGCCAGTCCTCCACAGCCGTTTGATTTTGTCTTACAGAATGAAAAAAAACGTCTTCGGACACACATGCTATTAATCTGTTGTGCGACGTTTCGCTTACCAAGTTTAATCATGCATTAATCAAATTAATGAATTACAACATGACAAGAGCGATAGGAATAGACTGAGTAGCCTAGAAATGAAGAAATCAAAAGAATACACAGGCTATATTAGACCGTTTCATAAATAATTGCACAAAAAGTTAATCTATTTTCAAATGTAATTTTGGTGTTGAAATCCTGATTCAATTTTGATGAACGATGTACCATATGAAACAATATGTTCAATAGATTATTTTGACATGCATCATTTACTTTCTTAAGTGGTCACTTGTGGTCAGCAGGTCCTACGAAAGAAAATTAAACGTTTTCTTTGGTGCAGGATTTTAGTATGAAGACTTTTTAAGGCAGAACTTTTTAATGAAAATTGACAATGTGAGCTCATTGATCAATGATATATATCAATGATGATAATGCTCAGTTTCAATAAACACAACGCCATGTGAAAGGATATGTTTAGTACTTTATATTGGCAGAGCGATTAGGTTGTGTCTGGTCAGTTGTGGTCGGCAGACTTAAAAGTATGAATTTTTGATCAATTCATTTACTGATTGATGCCTATAGACAAAACTACGGAATACAGATAATTGAGATTATCACCATTGAATCAGGCTTGTGTTAAGCTTTCAGATATACAGTCCGTTTCATAAAAAGTGGATCATCCTAAAATTTGACTAAATAAAACATAAGTATGATACAGAAAGCATTTTTCATGTTATTTCATGTCTCTAATATATTTAAGTGTCCTTATATAATCTGATAAGCTATGATACAGTAACGGTTCTTAAGAAGCTAATATTTTGTGGCCCTACCCTTATTGTCAATGACATTACAAATTCGTCTAGGCATTGATTCGATGATATCGTTGATTTTTGACTGATCTAACTTTCTCCACTCTCTTTTTAACAGTGACGTAAGTTGTGATACGCCATCTGTAGGTAGCAGTGAACGACGAACGTTACGTTTTAGAATACTCCATACATTTTCTATGGGATTCAGATCAGGAGAACGAGCTGGCCAAGATAATGTCCTAAGCCCTAATTGAGACTTGCATAAGTTGACTCTACTACTCCTGTGACACGTAGCATTATCATCCATAAATAACCAAGTCGATGGATCACCAAGTTGATCTGTCATTTGGCCAATGTTCATTCGTAAAGCATTCACATAGCGTTCAGAATTCATGGTTCCTTGCTGTATGTGAAGTTCAGAGCGGCCATTGGTCCAAATGCCAGCCCAAATCAGTAGAGTCGCACCACCTTGTACCGGGGACGATGTAAATGTCTCGGAATTTCCTGATCAGATTTTATCCATAATCTCAATCGACCATCACTATCCTTCAGACGGACTGATGCCTCATCAGACCAGACAACCCGATCCCATTGATTTCGCCAGTGACAATGACTCATTGCCCATCTGAGACGTCTTTTTGTATGCTGATCTGATAATTCGATCTGAGAGGGCCTCTTACAGCTCTTGAAATTCGACTCAATAAGTCTTCCACGAATAGTGGACTTAGAAATAGACGAGTCTAGTGCAGCCATCTCAGTTAACGAGAGACTTGGATCAACTTTAACAAATCTCAAAATTAGGCGGTCTCTACGTTTGGATGTTTTGTGTGGACGGCCAGAGCCCTCTTTACGACAGAGTCGAAAATCATCATTATGCAATCGATGCACATTTGTGTAAGGGACATTTAGTCGCTTGCTTGTAGCTCGCCTAGTTATAGCAAGGCTGACACTTTGCCTTTTGTGAATGCGATCTCGTTATTGTTCATTTGTGCTTTGTATTGTTTTCAACCGGTAAGAGATAGATTTCTAGCTGAAAGCAATCAGGAGTGCTGCCAACACCACCGCAACGAAGTCAGGAAGCTATGGAACATGAAGTCCAGTTAATCACATGTAGCAGTTACATTATTGTTGATGAATAATGGTGCTATACTGGCTCTGATTGACTGATTTTCTTTATTTTTGTTTTGCTTGATAGCTTTTGGTTTGTAGAACAACATATTACATAACAAAGGAAACAAATGTAATTTTATAAGAGTGAGGTATGATTTTGTGTAACATTGCTAAATGAAGATCAAACTATCTACTACTTTTTTATCTATAACAGGAAAACAACTCAATATTCATGCTTGAAATTTCCAACAATGATATTAGTAAGCACAACTGACCTATCTTCCAAATTTCAGAGAAATTCGTTCAAGTTTGGCGGAGTTAGACAAAGTTGAAGTTAAGGCGATGTTTAAGGGTGATCCATTTTTTATGAAACAATCTACATTGTTTCCCGAATTTCGACAACATTTAGTACAATTTTACTCAATTAAAACTAACCTGATTCTGCGCCTACTGTCGCGTTAACAATGCTTTCACCGTGATGAACAATTGAGATCTTTAGGAGGCAATTGCTCTGTAGACAACAATTTTGTTATCATTATTAGCCACTGTTTAGCTCAATCCCGAGATAAGTTTGTTCAGGAAGAATTATTCTCATTTGAACACAATTGTTATTTATATCATTAGCTTAGCCTATGGCAAAACGGCATGCAAAAGACTTCAATCACGCCATCCGGAGCTCGGGATTTTGGAGTCGCAATGTGCTAGTGCAATCCATTGAGGAAATAGTTGTGATTTTGATTATCTTGGCATTTTACTTGTAGCTACTGCTGGTATGATTATATTTTATCAATCTCGATCCGGGGTAAGAGCTTTTAATCCCGAATCCCGGAATCAAGAAAAGCAGGGAATTAGTGCCGGTAGGTAGCCTCTAATGCCGGGTCTCCACTTTACCGATCCCGAATCCCAGGTAACTGCAGATTGAAAGTGCAAAACCAAAAGTTCGCAACTGTTCCCTGTTACTCTCAGCGCTACCGTTATCAATTTGTGCATAAAGTGGAAAAACTTTAAGTCGACTTCTCAATTGCAATATTAAAAGTAAACCGACTTTTGGCAATTCCAACTCTCTGCTATTCCTACACCCCGGTATCCCATATTATCAACGTGCACATTTACTATGTACTGAATTCCGGAATCCCGCAACCGAGATTTTCCGGGATTGTGGAATCTCTATCCTGTAGGCCTACATATGATTAGAAAAATAAAGGTCGTAAGTATATTATCACACATACAAGTATACTGACACAACTGTAATATACAGGTTACAGAATTGAATTAGTTATTCAAAGAAAGATACCAAAAAGTATTCGAAAATCTATTCGGTTTCCACTACCGAAGCAATCAAGCATCTATAATTAAATTACTACCAAAATGACATATTAATTCTGTGATTTTGGGATTTTCATAAAACTCACGGAATTCCGGGAATGCAATTCCTACCGATATTCCATGCTAATAGCATATATCTATGTTTTGTATAGGATATTTACGATTCCACGCAATCCCGGGATTGATATTTTTCGGGATTTTGGAATCCCATTGTTCGCTAGCAATGGCAATTGTAGTTCCTGACAATTGTAGTTTCTGGCGCCTGATAAGGGGATCAACAAGATTTTTACAACTCAGTCAATGATGACGGAGGACTGACGAGTACCGACATGAAATGATCAGCTATGAAGCAGCAAACTTCCAATCTCTTATCACTTCATTTAATTAGGCAAACCACACTTTCCTTAGTCTAGTGTCTCGACTGGCCAAGTGAACATATTTTGTAATCAATCAATTATAAGCTTACGATCAATTTTTATGAGAATAAGTTAAATATAAAAGAGCTTTTCGTGGTGTGCAACGATTTAGGAAACATGATATTTTACCAAAATTGCAAGATTTCACTCAAATTGAGGCAAAATTGCAAGATTTCACTCAAATTGAAGCAAAATTGGAAGAGCAATACTTACCTTTCAATCTTCTCTTACCACTCGAATGACTTGTCGTGATGAGGCATCGATAGTAGGGTTAATATAGAACATTTGAGTTCTACAAGCAACAGTTGTGATCCCTTCTACAAATAAGCAATACTGGTCCCATCACAGCTGTCTCGTTCTTAAAACAACATGCATTTGTGCTCACATGTCGAATTTACTGAAATCGAGGGTGAAAATTCAATAGACGACATGCGATATTTGCCAGCTATTGTAGTGAGTTACAAGTAAGTATTATGCATGTAACACGAATTTAGTTTGCTTTTCAAATGTGAGGTTTGTGATCCAAACGGCCACTAGAAATCAAGGAAGTGCGATGTCAATAATTTTGCGGTCTTCGTCTCTCTGCTGCCATATTTGCCAGCTATTGTAGTGAGTTACAAGTAAGTAGCATACATGTAACACGAATTTAGTTTGCTTTTCAAATACGAGGTTTGTGATCCAAAAGGTAAACACTGCGACAACCAAAAGAAATCAAGGAAATATCAATAATTTTGCGGTCTTCCCCTCTCTGCTGCGATATTTGCCAGCTATTGTAGTGAGTTACAAGTAAGTAGCACACTTAACAACAAGAGGAAGTGTCAACAAGTTTGAGGTCTTCGTCTCTGCTGCGATATTTGTTAGTTGTTTCAGTGAGCTACAAGTAAGTAGCATACATGTAACACGAATTTAGTTTGCTTTTCAAATACGAGGTTTGTGATCCTAAAGGTAAACACTGCGACAACCACAAGAAATCGAGGAAGTGTCAATAATTTTGCGGTCGTCCTCTCTGCTGCGATATTTGTCAGCGATTGTAGTGAGTTACAAGTAAGTCTTATGCATCTAACACGAATTTAGTTTGCTTTTCAAATGTGAGGTTTGTGAATTAAACGGCCACAAGAAATCGAGGAAGTGTCAATAATTTTGCGGTCGTCCTCTCTGCTGCGATATTTGTCAGCTATTGTAGTGAGTTACAAGTAAGTCTTATGCATCTAACACGAATTTAGTTTGCTTTTCAAATGTGAGGTTTATGATCCAAAAGGTAAACACTGCGACAACCACAAGAAATCGAGGAAATATCAATAATTTTGAGGTCTTCATCCGCTGCATAATTTGTACAGAAAAGTAATAACTAATGACCGATTCATATATTTAAGACAAAGTAACAACTTTTCGTCTCTGTAACGTCAATCAATATTAGAAAGTAACACAGAAGTGCGCTACTTCTAAAGTCTTTTTTCTAATGCTTTCAAAATTCATCACTTTATCTCATTCCTTTCCAACCATCGATGAGCTGATCGATTTATTTATTCAGAACATTGTTTTTGAGGGACGTCTCCGTTGCTGCATGAGTGGGTCTCAGAGACCCAAACTCATGCGATTATATTTGCAAGTAATTCAATGTTCATAGATGGATTCTTCACACAAATATCAAATGACTACGAAATTATTGAAAACATTCTGATGAGCAGCCTGAACGCCAGGCTGGCCGGCTTCTGCAACCGCAGTAACTCGGTATTCCAATGATTCTTAACGGTTCGTTTACGGCAACTCAAATACTGGTTAGTTTACGTTTGGGTCCGAAATAACAATGTAAACCTGATCCAAAAACTCCGCAGGAATCTGAATTTTTAATTCTTATAACTACACGACACATAATCTAGACTCATATACAGATTGTTTCATAAAAAATGGATCACCCTTAAACATCGCCTTAACTTCAACTTTGTCTAACTCCGCCAAACTTGAACGAATTTCTCTGAAATTTGGAAGATAAGTCAGTTGTGCTTACTAATATCATTGTTGGAAATTTCAAGCATGAATATTGAGTTGTTTTCCTGTTATAGATAAAAAAAGTAGTAGATAATTTGATCTTCATTTAGCAATGTTACACAAAATCATACCTCACTCTTATAAAATTACATTTGTTTCCTTTGTTATGTAATATGTTGTTCTACAAGCCAAAAGCTATCAAGCAAAACAAAAATAAAGAAAATAGGTCAATCAGAGCCAGTATAGCACCATTATTCATCAACAATAATGTAACTGCTACATGTGATTAACTGGACTTCATGTTCCATAGCTTCCTGACTTCGTTGCGGTGGTGTTGGCAGCACTCCTGATTGCTTTCAGCTAGAAATCTATCTCTTACCGGTTGAAAACAATACAAAGCACAAATGAACAATAACGAGATCGCATTCACAAAAGGCAAAGTGTCAGCTGGCATTTGGACCAATGGCCGCTCTGAACTTCACATACAGCAAGGAACCATGAATTCTGAACGCTATGTGAATGTTTTACGAATGAACATTGGCCAAATGACAGATCAACTTGGTGATCCATCGACTTGGTTATTTATGGATGATAATGCTACGTATCACAGGAGTAGTAGAGTCAACTTATGCAAGTCTCAATTAGGGCTTAGGACATTATCTTGGCCAGCTCGTTCTCCTGATCTGAATCCCATAGAAAATGTATGGAGTATTCTAAAACGTAACGTTCGTCGTTCACTGCTACCTACAGATGGCGTATCACAACTTACGTCACTGTTAAAAAGAGAGTGGAGAAAGTTAGATCAGTCAAAAATCAACGATATCATCGAATCAATGCCTAGACGAATTTGTAATGTCATTGACAATAAGGGTAGGGCCACAAAATATTAGCTTCTTAAGAACCGTTACTGTATCATAGCTTATCAGATTATATAAGGACATTTAAATATATAAAGGACATGAAATAACATGAAAAATGCTTTCTGTATCATACTTATGTTTTATTTAGTCAAATTTTAGGATGATCCACTTTTTATGAAACGGACTGTAATTAGATCCATGTATTCAAGCTATGTTGCGTAGTATTTGAATTAGTTTGTTGTAGGCCTATTATTTGGTTATTTCATAAATAGGATTAAAATAAACATGTAGCCTATATATGTACAAACAATGGGAACAGAACGTTTCATCTACTTGTCTTATTTGTCAGACACCGCTTAAAATTTTAATTGAAAAAAGACTACGATTCCTCTATTAGGCTAGGCAAAATAGACTTGAGGTTGGAATAAATTGCAAGATTTTGTTTTTCACTTTTTATTGGTTGATTATGGTCTGGACAACATCATAGCAAAAGTTCATGAAAATTGCATTAGGTTTAGATATACAATTCTGACATTTTTGTGAGAAATAATATTAAAGAAGCCATTCGGTGCTTGTTTTTCCACATCTAATTGTGTATGTAATTGGCTCTCAATGATTATGAAGTGTTTTCATGTGAAAAGCATAATTAACGCACATGCAATCTATCTACCTGATGCTGTTATTCTTGAAATATGTGCATACAAGTTGCTAGAATGCGATGTGTCATATTCAGACAGCATGAATGAAGGTTTATGAGGTGCATTTAGTAATTTAAGTGTAATTAGAACACTGCTGCTAACTAACTCTTATACATTATTTCCATCTTCATTATCTCTTCAGTTGAATAGGATCAGCTATTGTGAGAGTATTGACTGATCTATAACAAATTCAAGGAACTATGATATGGGGTTTCGGAGCAGGAGCCGTGGTAGCATGTCGAAGGCGGAGCCGACAGGAAATACCACGGTCTTCGGTCCCGTCTTCAAGTTTTGTAGGCATTAAAAATTCAGTCACTTTCAGAGATAAAGTGACATTTGACTGTGTTTCTGAAGCGAATGCAATAGTGTCATCATTGCAGACCTCCCAGAACCTGTTCACCTCTCAATAGATAGCCTACAGCGAACCATTGAAATGGATTTGAAAGGGGATCGCCGATTTCCTTAAGATTATGTTTCTGCCGAAAACGCAGGTGTAGGGCTAAACGCTCTTGACGAAAAACATGTGCATGTATTCTCGCCTCAAATTTAATGCACTTATTGTTAAGCACATTGTTGATTCTTAATCAATATTACCTTAAAAAATGTATGGTTATTTTGTAAATGTCTCATTCGGTATACTTTTGATATAACATGGATTTTAGCTCTGTGGAAATATTGTTCAATTGATTACATGAATAGCCCTGACAACTGAGTGGTTGAATCATCTCGTCCGACCGGGAGCACCTGTTTCTGTAGGCAACGAGGCTGAAAATTGCATTTTACAATACAATTTTAAGCACACCCTATACATGGCTGCACCAAAAATGCGTATCTGCCGTGTTCTAACTGGTGCCTGTTCTTATCCGACAAGATCAAAGAAAGTGCACATGCATGTCCACTAGTATGCGGATTGAATCTTTCGAAAACCCTTTCACTGACTAAAGCACCTTTTAATCAATGATGCCACACACTGCAAGAATGAAATATTTGTTCTCGCGTATGATTAAGCATTGAGATCGTTAGTGAGGGACTAAATCAGATACTTCTATCGGTCCCATATAAATGTATAAAATCTTTATGTGTCCATCTGCGACTCATGCTTCATAAGAAGTTTTTGGCAGGAAGAACCAGCTTTCACATTGGTCGTAATTTTTAGCATGGTTATCTTTTTTTCCTGCAAGTGTCATTTCTCCAATCAGTGGTACGAAAATGTATTGAAAGACATTAAGTTTCAGCTGAAGGTTAATCAGAAGGTTGTGTTTTACGACGAAATAGCGATTTGATAAATCTAAATGTGTTCTCAGATTAATGTTCTGGATTTATTTTTCGCTCGCAACTCGTCATATTTATAAAATTCATTAATTAGTTTTGGAGAGCCGGTGAATATGTAATGCAAGAACACTTACGCAGATTACACATATGTACATTATATATACTCTTCCTGTGATCCTGTCTGACAATAAGAGGTACCAGGTAGACCTCGACAGATGTGCATTTTCTCAGTAGCCATCGGGTGTATATCATTCTGTGAAAGTCTCTTGGTCAGTCTCGTGTTAGGGGCCCGACGATGTGTGTAAGGGGCTTGGGTCTGATCCGGAGCCGTGATAGAAAGTCGTTGCCGGGACCACGGCTCCGAAACCCAGCTTGTGTATTCATATGTCGTTTTCAACAAAAAGAATAGAGGCAATTATGACTGACGATGAACTAATAACACAAGTGAGCATTCTCAACTGTCAAAAAGTTACCAAACTTATTTTTCCACAGAAAAATAGATAGGTTGGTGAGTGGTCGATGAGAGATGCTGACATTTTCTTGAAGACAGCACCAAATCACCCGAAGTTGAAGTGAAAGTAGGTCAAAATTGTTGAATCACATATAGGCATCTGAATAAAATTACACCGTCAAGCCGGTACAATTTTGGTCTCGCGGCAATCACAACGGCAACGCACCAGAAGGAAATGGAAAATGGGAAGTAATTTCACGCATGTTTATTCTCATCTGTTGAAATCTTTGATCGTTCAGTTGACTTCCTACTGAGTTTAATACAAAAATTCAAAGCAATGAAGCTGCAATGATCTCCGAAATAACCTATGACTTTTTTGCGATAGACTTATGCGGCTTTTTATGGGTTGACATGAGGAACTATGCGTGATCTAATGCGTATCTTCGGGATCTAATTTTTTTCGATGAAGTTCACATGCCGACTGCAAAAAAATATGATGGTGGCCTGTCAGATCTGAGATGATTGAAATAAGAACTGACTCTAAAATCTTAAAAAATTTCAAATTGTAGACCTTGAAATCTGAAATTAAGTTCCACAGAATTAGGCCTGTCTTATTAAAGCGTGTTTTCTCAGGTAGATCTACATTTTCTACCGTAATATTTCCATTAATGAACGTGTTTGCTGAATGATATGCTGTATTAACTACGGTTAGTCAACGCAGAAAATCCAGATTATTAAACATACCGCAAGACTTTTATTGATAACTTCATTAGAAGTGATACTTAGCATTGGTGCTATTGAAATATTACGTAATTTCATTAAAACTAAATCGATACTCCTTTGCTGCTATTGTTGCTCCTTTTGGAAGTCAGTCTATTTGCATCGGAGTTGAGAAACTCCGCTCCCGTGGTACAGGAGTTCGAATACAATCACTGACTTTGAAGCTGCACAGCAGCCTCTGTCGAGTAGCGAAGAGAGGTTTGGTCTAACAAAATGGTTGTCCTAATTTCACAGTTTGGATCTGTAGGCTAAATATATCACTGATTAAAAAAAATCAGATTTTTTGAAATATTCTGCTAGGCTTTCAGTTTTTATTTACGTCGAGATCTGCGTAGCATGCGGCAATTGAGAAACACCACTAAGTGCCTACAAAAGCACGTTTTTCAAGAATAAGCTTACTTATAAATGATATCTTGCGCAACAAAGTCAAACTTTCATTATAAGATTGATGTAAATATTTACGATGATTCTCTAAAATGTTATTTTTTCGAGAGAATGTTTTCCAGTCGCAGTCCTATCATATATAAGCATTAAAGCAGCATCTGTTAGGTATAGAAAATAACATCTATTATATCGAAAAGGCATTTGATTTTGAGATATAGCTAGTTCTACCTAGCCAAATATTGAAGAAACCACATATTGCCATCCTTCCAGGCTATAGATAACAAGTATAAAAACTGAGTCTAACTATTTCGAATTTGGTTTCATCCCCCAAGACAACACACAATTAGGCTAGGCGTCAAGCCGAACTACCAACACCAAGATATCAGCAATTCTATGCCAGCATTATCACATGTCTCAGATATGGTTCTAACGTAGCTGGTGAAAACAAATATGATAATTATGCAGAATGTAAGACATCACGAACTCGTCGAACAACACAGCCCCAAATGTGACTGAAAGGTTGTTCTGTGCAAGAATCATGGGTAAAATCGACATAAAATCTTGGACAAACTATCAGGAATCATTGAATCAAGTGCTGATAAACGACTGTTGTCACTGCACAAGGGTGTAGAACGCAAAATTTATAAAAGTTTGGGTCATGCAAAACTATTCCTTATCAGACCGGAAGCTGTATGAAAATCGAGAAGACTGAGTTTCTCTAATAAACGAATCACGAGCGATTGCTTTTCTTCTACTGAATCGATCGCTTCGGTAGTGATTGGGGCTCCCACAGGTTGTAGATCACAACTTTCGATCAAACTTCTTGAAATGATTGCATTATATTTGTAAGTGAAGGGGACTCAGGAAGGAAAACCATCAGATACTTGGATTCCTTAACTCAAATCCAATACTTCGAAGTAAAGGAATCAATGCTTTGATCAGCCTTCAGGGGCTACCAGCAATTTTTGCATCATATACAATACAGCTCAGATAAATTAATCTTAGCGGTTGAACACACATCAATGGAAAATAATGCAGGACTCCCTGCTGAATTCCGATTTGCATATCTGATGCGCCGTAGTCATGCTTTGAGCTCTTACGACTCACTCGTCTTCACCTAGGCGTATCCGCTAGATCGGCCCTTCTTCGCTGCTCCTATGCAAAGGTAGCGAAGCTGGGCTCAGGTAGTAAGTGGTTGTACCATAACTCCCAAAAGCACCGGAGTGGAGCACTACACTCCGATACAAATACACTGACTACACATGACTGATCTAGTTTGAGGCCTTCCAAGAATTCTAAGTCAGCTAATTCACTTACAAAGTTCATTAACTAAAATTCTATCACCAGAAAATGAAATCGGTTAAATTTTATATCAACAGAATATTAATTGATGAACAACCCCAAATACAAGATATCCCACCAAATTGAGTTAAACACATTTGAGTGTACCGGCACGGTAAATTGACCATACATGCTTCAATGACAGTACATGGGAAAGCATTAATTCCATTAGTACATAAACGTTGTATGTGTGGTCATTCTCATACGTCAAGTCAAATTTGTCGTTCTGACGTTATTGTTTTCTTTCTTCGACCTTCAAACGTAAACACAGCGCTCATCAGAATGGACCTAAAGTGGTGTCAAGGTGTCGGCAAACATGTTCGGAACCCTTTCACGGTCCCCGACAGGATCCCAACCGACTGAGCTCGAATTTTGATAACCTATTCATTTGATGTGGATTCATAAAGGATGCCTTATTCAGGTTAGGTCTCTTGTCTCATGTAATAGTTCTCATTATACAACTCATTAACATAATAGTTCTCACCTCATGTTTTACCTCATATGAAATTTATTCCATCATTTCGTCCTGCAGCACTTGAGAATGCTTGAATAAAAT
>CAJQUW010008321.1:0-131498 GCA_907163375.1 Prostheceraeus crozeri | reverse complement strand
CGCGGACTTCGGTTTGATTCCTGAATCAGGCGAGTGCGGTCGGCGTGGCCTAGTGAAGAAGGTGCGAGCTCGTCTCCACCGCGCACTTCGGTTCGATTCCTGGGTCAGGCGAGTGCGGTCGGCGTGGCCTAGTGAAGAAGGTGCGAGCTCGTCTCCACCGCGGACTTCGGTTCAATTCCTGGGTCAGGCGAGTGCGGTCGGCGTGGCCTAGTGAAGAAGGTGCGAGCTCGTCTGCGCCGCGGACTTCGGTTCGATTCCTGGTTCAGGTGAGTGCGGTCGGCATGACCTAGTGAAGAAGGTGCGACATCGTCTCCACCGCGGACTTCGACTCGATTCCTGTATCGGGTGAGTGCAGTCAGCGTGGTCTAGTGAAGAAGGTGCGAGCTCGTCTGCGCCGCGGACTTCGGTTCGATTCCTGGGTCAGGCGAGTGCGGTCAGCGTGGCCTAGTGAAGAAGGTGGTAGATCGTCTCCATCTCGCTATTCGGTTCGATTCCTGAATCAGGCGAGTGCGGTCTGCGTGGTCTTGTGAAGAAGGTGCGAGCTCGTCTCCACCGCGGACTTCGGTTCGATTCCTGGGTCAGGCGAGTGCGGTCGGCGTGGCCTAGTGAAGAAGGTGCGAGATCGTCTCCACCGCGGACTTCGGTTCGATTCCTGGGTCAGGCGAGTGCGGTCGGCGTGGCCTAGTGAAGAAGGTGCGAGCTCGTCTCCACCGCGGACTTCGGTTCGATTCCTGTGTCAGGCGAGTGCGGTCGGCGTGGCCTTGTGAAGAAGGTGCGAGCTCGTCTCCACCGCGGACTTCGTTTCGATTCCTGTGTCAGGCGAGTGCGGTCGGCGTGGCCTAGTGAAGAAGGTGCGAGCTCGTCTCCACCGCGGACTTCGGTTCGATTCCTGGGTCAGGCGAGTGCGGTCGGCGTGGCCTAGTGAAGAAGGTGCGAGCTCGTCTCCTCCGCGGACTTCGGTTCGATTCCTGGGTCAGGCGAGTGCTGTCAGCGTGGCCTAGTGAAGAAGGTGCGAGCTCGTCTCCACCGCGGACTTCGGTTCGATTCCTGGGTCAGGCGAGTGCGGTCGGCGTGGCCTAGTGAAGAAGGTGCGAGCTCGTCTCCACCGCGGACTTCGGTTCGATTCCTGGGTCAGGCGAGTGCAGTCAGCGTGGCCTAGTGAAGAAGGTGCGAGCTCGTCTACAACGCGGACTTCTTCTCGATTCCTGGGTCGGGCGAGAACAATCAGCGTGGTGTAATGAAGGAGGTATGGCGTGCTCTCCACCGCGGACTTCGGTTCGATTTCTTGGTCAGGCGAGTGCGGCCGGCGTGGTCTCGTGAAGAAGGTGCGAGCTCGTCTCCACCGCGGACTTCGGTTTGATTCCTGGGTCAGGCGAGTGCGGTCGGCGTGGCCTAGTGAAGAAGGTGCGAGCTCGTCTCCACCGCGGACTTCGGTTTGATTCCTGGGTCAGGCGAGTGCGGTCAGCGTGGCCTAGTGAAGAAGGTGCGAGCTCGTCTCCACCGCGGACTTCGGTTTGATTCCTGTGTCAGGCGAGTGCGGTCGGCGTGGCCTAGTGAAGAAGGTGCGAGCTCGTCTCCACCGCGGACTTCGGTTCGATTCCTGTGTCAGGCGAGTGCGGTTGGCGTGGTCTTGTGAAGAAGGTGCGAGCTCGTCTCCACCGCGGACTTCGGTTTGATTCCTGTGTCAGGCGAGTGCGGTTGGCGTGGTCTTGTGAAGAAGGTGCGAGCTCGTCTCCACCGCGGACTTCGGTTTGATTCCTGTGTCAGGCGAGTGCGGTTGGCGTGGTCTTGTGAAGAAGGTGCGAGGTTGTCAGTGTCCGTTACTACAATTTGACTTTTCTTATTTTGTCTCAAAGACAATTAAATGAAGAAATCTTCTGTCTGATATTTCACAAATTAGCACTCAAACCGAAATCATTGAAAAAAGACAGAAACGACTGATTCATCTATAGAACGGGAAAGAAATCACCGGCTCGTGTCGACAATTTCGAGTAATTTACGTCTTCTCCGATGAGACGAAAACCCTTCCTCTATACCTCACGGGCTTCATTTATCTTTGTGTGGATTACGGTGTTTTTGATGAGCAATTTTCTGTCTCTGCCTGTTTGTTTCGGGTTGTAGGCGCGAAGATCAAATGGTGAACAATCATTCGACGTTTGCACGGTTTCTTCTCATCTTATCTTCACCGCCTCGTCTTTCCGTTTCTCAATTGCTGTGACATTATGGATGGGGAGCTGATTATTATCAGAGAAAGAACATTTTCCGCGCTGGTTAATCGCTGATTGCCTTTTTTAAGGGTAAAACAGTCAGAAATGTGTTTTATAACATTGCAGCCTCTTGATGTGATTGATGACTTCAGCAGTGCTGTCACAACATCATCTTTCTTGCACAGGCGTGTCATGACGTGAGACACCAGACATCGATTTGAAATGCATCTGCAGTTTTAGTTGGGAAACCGAGTATAATAATTATTTTATATGCCTTATTAATTTCGGCCTCCTCTTAGCATCTGACTCTGATGACGGTCTCAGAGGAGGCCGAAATTAATAAGGCATATAAAATAATTGCCATCTTCTGTACTTGGTTTCGCAACAAAAACTTATGAGAAAAATGAATGACGAAGACCACTTCAATGCTGCATCTGTAGTGATTGGTAGTGATGCAAATGGAAAATTTTAAAATTTATCTTTCAGTGATTGACGTTTTTCTTTTGTTTTGGAGACTTATTATAGTCGTTTGAAAAGACTATGTAGTATTCAAAGTCCGAAAACTTCTCTATCATCCCTGTATGTTAGCTTTTGGTACCAACTGCACCTTTTCTATGTCTATTTCAGATCTGTCCAAATGAATTTCAGGCATCAGATGGATTTCAGATATCTGTCACAAGCTCAACTTTGAAAACATCTCCAACTCATCTAGATCATATCTGAAATTCATTTGGACAGATCTGAAATCGATTTGGAACTATCTGAACCATCTGAACTAGAAATGGAGGATGTGTATCCTCAACGAAGATATCGGACACTACGCCAGAAGATAGAAGCTATCATAGATATTCTTTTACTCATCACAGATATCTTAAGTTTCCAAATATCTCACGAGTCTACAGTCTTTATATCTTCCAATATGGTCGCTCATGAATGCTGCGTGGACTGTGTGCTTAAACTTCATATGTTCATCAACACATGGACATCACAACGCTGCATAATAAAGCTTAACTTCAAGCTAACAATTAGCAAACTCCAAGATGAAGTACATTATTTTTACTCCAGATCTTTCACATTGCATGAAATTATACCCCTATTGTAAAGCAAGATTCACATTATCCCAAACGGTGTCTGTGTGATAATTAAAAATGCTAACAAATTAGCACAAGCCTTTGGTGGCAAAGGAATGTTCAAAAATCCGCGGACGGAACTCGTACTGCTGCGATCGCTTTAATCAAAATAATGATGAAGTCAAGAGTTTCAGACTCAATTTATTGGTACGTAGCTGCCTCGGTAGTGGAAGAGCTCAAATTATAGAGCCTATATAAAAAAAATCCAAACTTTCAAAATTTTCCAAAATTTTCCAATTTTTTCAATAATTTTCCACGGAAAAATTTTCATTACTAGTGATTGGTAGGCGACTGAGACAGTAACCGAACGTCTGCTGAAGACATTGGGCAACATAGCGCAATTTTGCATAGCGCTGAGATATCGCAACAAAGTGATATCTATGGCATGCAACTTTTTTCTATAATTCGAATTAGTTTGTAGTTAGTAAGAGAAAAAGAGACAGAGAGATGTTCATTTCTTCATTTGAATGACCATCGGTGAGCTCAAATTATGACAAATTCCAAAAAGAATGATATGTTGCAAATGCAAAATACAAAGCAAGAAATCAAATAATTAGTCAAAATATGTTCTCGATGACATGGCACACATGAAAGGAAAAAAATGATGCTGTTCGCACACTAGATGACATGCCACGCATAATTCACGCGTAATTACGGAACACCCCAAACATCCGTGGTTAAGGACATTCTATTCTTCTACCCGCGTTCATACGCGCTGCACTAAGAGTCAGAAATCACTTGATCTGATGCTGTAAAGACATGGGGAATGTTTATGAATACGCGCGGGCGAGCGTTTATAGTTTGTGCGTCGTCTACGGTTGTCTGCGTTGCCGCTTGAACCACGGATGAACCTCTAAGCATGTTCTGTCTTCCCTGAGCATGAAATTGAGGTCCTATCACATTGTTTAGCCTCTGATACATGCAGACACATGAGACGCAAAGTCTTTATAATAGGACTGCCGACAGATGTTGCAGCAATGTCACGCATAGCCACGGATGTTTAGCGTCATGTGTAATTACGCGTAATTGAGCGCGACATGTCACCTAGTGTAATGACGTTCTGCAAAATGACACTGAGGGTCTATTACTTGGGAGGCAAGGAAGCAAATCACGTAGAAAAGTGTCAGTTAGAGGAGGTATCTTCCGAAACAGTTTCAATGCCATGGAGGTTCTCCTGTCTGTCACGGTTGGAAGTTCAACTCCTCCGATCTTACTACATCGATTCTGGATGGCTTGGAGGCTAGTAGGAGTGTTGTGATATGGAGAGTTACATTTTTTGCAAATATTCTTGCGTTTTCTAACCTCATGCAGTTTATGGTTAAACCAGGGGGATTCATTTAGCTGAAAACTATCTTCTAAACCCTTTTACAAATTTCTAGTTTTCTTGTTTGAATCTCTGTTAAAGCAGCAGGATATTGTCCGACAGCCAGAGCGAATTACAGCAGTGAACAAGACCGAAACTGAGACTTGCAGATAACGATGTCCACCTGATGGTTAGATACCGTGAATCTGCACGTCTGCCGAGTTCTAGCGAGTTCCTCTTCTTGTCAGACAGGATTACAGAAAAATGCATGTATTTCCAATGCGAGGCAGATGAAGGTCCAGAGCCAATATTTTTGGCAAGAAGTGTCATCAACCATGAACTGTGTTCATGCACCTCTGTTTATGAAGCGAAACACATTCAGAAAAAACAAACTCCCTAATTCAGTGAACAGCAACATCCTGGTAAATTTTAAACATATTCTAGCATTGATCACCCATCAGAGGCGCCAAGTATGTGATAGTGATACATGCATAATAGAAAATGATATATTTTTGCAGAAAACTTCAATCATACGTACATCCCAGTGGATTTACATGTGCTTTCAGTTGCTTCTGCCTCAAAAGAAGAGGAAGTGTGTGGAATTTGGCAGACGCGCAGCTCATTGTAGGCATAGGATGTGTTCATCATTCTGTGAGTCTCATTTCTAGCCTCGTTCCCTGCGGAAACTTGTACTGGCTACCGACCTAGAAGTTACTTTAAAGTAAAACACTGATGTGTAGACTTGCCGTTGGGCTGGTACTCCCGCCCAATCCCAATAGGAATCCGAAACCGAGGCTGCTATTGATGATGATTCTACAGTGATTATGTTAAATTCCTTAGAACATATGTTCCCGCGCATGTGTGCAATTGCTGGAAGCTATTTCAGGCCTCCATTTACTTTTGAAATTTTTACATATGATAGGAGATATGCATTAATCTCCTATTCCGTATGATAGATGGTCTATAAATCTTGCCTTTAGTTAAATTTAGAGCAATATTTGTTAAAACGTACGTGTATGCTTGTCCATTGTTTATTTGCCCACAATGCGAGTACATTAACCAAATATACCATAGCGAAGAAGTGATATTTAGATCATGTCGCTGAAGAGCTATGGTACATTTGGTATGTCCCATAGCTGTAAACAATCTATGAAGTTTCCAAGACATGAAATAATAATCACAATTCATGCTATGATAGAAAACAACAGATATCACATTTACATGGATTAATATACTGTGTCTATTTGTGCCAGTCATTGACAACTATTGTACAATTTTTCAACATTGGAATACGAATTAAAATTTGGTTCAGAGTCATAATGAAAGTGGTCGGTGTGCTGGTTGTAAGAACATTTCAAGAATCCACAGATAAAATTTATAATTATTGGATAATTTCTCGGTCAAGCGGTTAAGAAATCTAGAGCTATTCTTGAATAGACACACTGAAAGCTTCTTTACCGAAAAATCATTTCTCAGATAAATAGAATGTCGCTGGAACTCTTCAATTAACCATTGACTTATGTGATATAGTGCAATGATATTTTGGAAGCTGATATTCGAATGCGTACAGAGATTTTGAAAATTGTTCGAATATAGTGAACAGGAACCCTTTAAAGTAAAATAAATGCTTTAACATTTCCTAGCCTCTGATTTCAAGCTGGAGTAATGCATGTTCTGCAAATCGACATTACAAGCTGCATATGTGTCTGATTATAATCTTGATATATTATAAGAACGATATTTCAAAATGATGAACGTTTTAAAGGATTTCCGTCATCCTGTCGCTGCAGTACTTTTGTAAATTCACTATTGCTTTTGTGCACATGATCTTTGGACAAAGGGCAACAATTCAGCTCACAAATTGGCTTGATAAATATAAATGCCAACCAGAAAACAAGGAAACCAGCTCGTACAATTTGCATTTTGCCCCAACTAAGTTCCCCCGGCGTGTGCCATAATTTTCGTGCAATTTCCATTCTAGGACTTTCTATGGGATTGTTAATTTCTATGAACAAAAAGGTGATGTACAATAAGTAATATCGCATAGCCTACATAGACATATTTTTACAGATAATGCATGTATCTGTCTATCTTGAGGTAACGATATCATAACGACATCATAGATTTTCTTAGATCGTACATCGCAAATGTCAACTTGTCGGAAATATATTAAGAACATAGACAAGCCATGGGACATACATGCGTGCATACATACTGTCTTTACTAGTACAGGGTTCATAGGGCCTGTTAGTCTACTTCTCAGTGGAACAGCATGCAGAAATATACCATATTTTTTCGGTCGATAAAATTCAATTGCGAAAATTAGCAAGAATTTTTCAATTTCAAATCAACAATGATTTATTTTCTGTTTCGTTATCAAGAGGAAAAGCGACTTCTCTGGTCTCAGCATCAATCAGCATGTGAAAGTTTCTGAATTCTTGATGAGTGGGTTAGATCAAGCAAACACAATTATCAGAAATTTCACGCATCGTGAATCATCATAAAGCTCTGACCCCCTACCCCTGGAACTCTATCCGCCTCCCCCGCCACGGGTACAGTTAACCCATCACAGCCTACAGATTCCTCTAGCGTAATCAGCCTGATATAACATGACAATCAAAACTGAAGAATCCACCAAGTATCCAATGCATTCAACTCATTGTAATTCAAATATCAAACTAATAGCTCTTGAAATGTTCATTGTAAAACTTGAAACTTGAACTTTATTGTAAGCGGAGGGATAAGATGCTTTCTGCGTGATGTTTCAATTGCTATCATCGGATCATCGGATTTCAACATTTTAAACACTCAACAATCATCTTATTCAATGATAAGTTTCATTGTTTCAAGTAGCTTCGAGTACCCTTCTTGGAAATGCAGATATTGATGATGTGATGTCTTCCTTCTTGACCTTTCATTGTTTTCAAGTTTACTTAGCTTATAGCATTACGAGGCTGGAGAGATGAAGATTGATATAAATCAATTTCTCACTTTATTTGGATGTTTATAGAGAATTCTGCGTGAAAGATCATCTCTTCTGAGTGCAAATTACAGAAGATTGAGAAAGTGAAGAATCACAATAGCAAGAGGAAGAAATGAATAAAAATGAAACAAAAGATGCAAATAAAACGAGCTGATGAAAACGTGGAAGAAAGATATGAACAGAAAGAAAAGGAAGATATAAAAGAACAGAAGAATAAAAAGCAAGGAGAGGAAAATGCTGGAGAAAGAGAAAAAAGATGCGAAGAAGAAAGTGGAGGAGAAAGAAGAAAAAAGGAAGACAGAAATGCAGAAACAAGAGAAGATCAGATCGAGAAAGGAACATAGGAAAAAGCGAAGATGGAGAAAGAAAATATGGCAGGAAAGCAGAAGCGGAAGAAAGACAAGGAGACAGAAGGCGAAGAAACACATGAGAATGTGAATTCTAAAGACAATTAAAAAGAGAACAGCGATATCATGTAAATGTACAAGAAGGAAAGTATTAATGGATTAAGTAATGAATAAGTAATTCAAAAAAGAAGAATGATGAATCAAAACGTGAATGATGAAGGATGAGGAAAATATGATTTGTAAGCAATTTCAACAAGAGGAAGGCAGAACATATTCGCAACATTCGTGAGTTGGACGCGGACAGGTCAGAGTTGGCCAAGCATGTACTGGACACTGGCCATCGAATTGACGTTGATTCGCTGACCATAGTCGATAGGGAGCCTGTCAGGAAGAAGAGAATTGTTAAGGAATCTTTGTGGACGAGTAAACTTCAGTCTTCGAATAGAACTAAGATTGATTTGGGTAGATTTTACGATAAGGTCGTATAGCTTGCTACTTTTGTCTTAATGTGGGTTTCAGCACTTTTAGCATCTTACTTTTGACTTTTAGAGTGAGTAGTATCTTCTTGTATCTTATTCTGTTCTGATAACTAATTTTATGTTTGATGAGATCTGATCATCTGTTGTCTGAATTGCTTCTACATGATGAAATAAAGTCAGTTGCTTGAGGATGGCAGACGGCGTCTGTTGAAAGCTCCCTTGTTTACTCAAGCAATTTCTGCATTCAGGCAGGTCAAGTAATTCGGGTTTCTCTGCAAATTTTCAAAACTAAAGTATTCTCTCCCGAAGTATTTCTGCCACAATAAAAGATAAAGTAGGTACAAAGTTGCCAACGTTTCGGGTCCTGACCCTCTCTCAAGACGGTTAACTGTACACTGTAAACTGCAGGGCACCAACTTAGACACGAAGCCGAAATTTCGTGCCAGTTAGCGGCTTCTAGTGCTTCGAGGCACCAGCAGGCGCCACTACGCACTAATAGGCACCAAACCAAATATTTGTTTATCCAATGAAATCGAAGGAAAAATCAATGTGCATGAATTCGGCACCATGAACTTCGTGCCTACTCGTGCCTTGTGTTGGTTAGAATTGATGCCTAAATTTCGTGCCTTATTCCAGCGAAATTTCGTGCCCTAGAGTTTGCAATGTAAAATGAGATGCTACGCTATGTGAATTGTTGAACCTCCAGTTGTCTCGTGACGTCTGTTCAATGAAGGTTTATGAAAATCAATGAGACGAGATTCCACCAAACTTGTTTCCACAGGATCACGCAAACACGTCAGTAAATGAATGGCAAAAGCATCTATTGTATTATTCATTCCGCAAATTTTCTTGTGCTCTGACAACGCGCTGATATTATGCTTGTTCTTGATGCTGTTCTTATGTTCATTATATCTGTTATAAAAAGAACGTGTTGTTTTTCCTATGTATTTGGAATTACATATCTTGCAGGTAAATTGATTAACAACAATGAGATTAAATACACGATAGATCAGATTGCCATGCAAAAGATGTGCGGCTGGTAGGATATAGGACACAGGAGATATCACAGTTATATTTTTCTGGAAGTTTGTAACAAACAACGCAATTTTCATGTTTAGTTACCAAGTGTCTATTTTCAGAGCGTGTTTCACTTTTTTTACCGAAACTGACAAATCGTACATCTAGTTTGTATTTTCGAATGAAATAATAAATTTTGCGAGTCAAGCTATCACTACTGAAGGGCAATTTAAGTGTGGATTTACTTCTGCTACTGATTTTATAACTTTTATTTTATTAGATTTTATCTCGGCTTTTCTAATGTCAGTATTAGAATAACCATTCAACTTAAGATTATTAATGCATTTATTTTCAGATTGCGTTTTGAGATGTTCCGGAAAATTAGGACTACATCTTTACCGGTGTTTTTTCGGTTTTTAATTAGGCTTTCTCTGCAAATTATCACCCCGTTCCCTTTTGGTGCATATTTCAACGACTATAAAGTTATATAAACTAAAAGAAATATTAAACATTTGTTTCGGCGTAATACAATTCACAAGCTAACAGTGAGTCGACGTCTGTTGGACTACGGATAAGCAAAGCCGAGTTGCGTCAAGCCTGGTGGCACGGCTACGAGGAATGGAAGAAAATTGATAGAACTCCAATGAAATGCAACGGGGATGTTGAATAGATTTTTCTCTCTTCACATAATTATTTAGAAATAACTGACTACTGAATAAGATAAAGCAGTAGCATCGTAAAACTGGCTGATTATTTTATTCTTCATTAGTTAAAAATATTGTTGGGAAGTGAGTTCATTTCATAAATTAAATAATTAGGGGACAAATTTAAATTTACACATGCTAATACTATGGATGATCTTAGTCCTCATATCTTATGACTGATCAAATTCAACACACCTTCAGAATAGGAAACTAGTTCGCACATTTTGTGGTTGGCGTTGATGCGGTATTTCTATAATGAGCAATACAATTTTAATTGTTCAAATAAAAAAAATCCAGTTCCAACCATTCAATGCATACCAATGGTCTAATTCCACAAGTTTTTATGGATGGAATGGAGTTCTTGCTGTTCAGCCTTTGGAGGTAGCAGCAATTTAGCATTTTCTAAGTTCGTGAAGAGATCACAAGAAAACCCTTTGCCGCTGATGATGCGCTTTGAAGTTGAATCAGTTGATCTTGCATATCGAGTTCCGCAAAGGCAGGACAGTTGCATCACCTCTACTGAAACTTTGGATTTTCTTTATTTCTTTTAGCATGACAATAGATCACCTTTGCGGCAAGAATCTGCAACTGTTGCCTGCTTCAGTGATTAGTAGAGGTCGACAAAATCGTTTGTTTTCAAGCAGAAAAAGTTTTTCTTAGTTCAGTTGATAAAATTCGTCTTTTAATATTTTTGAAGTGATTTTGGGATGGATCGGTGATCATTTTGAAACTCGGTAACGGTAAACGGTAAGTTCCATTCTCCTGTACGGATGTGAAATTTGGACCCTCCATGCCAATGTTTCAGTAATTTTCTTCTTCTAAAGATCTAGCAATGGGCGCATAACCGAGTGGCTGAACCTACCAATAGCTTCAGTTCAACAACTTAAACAATGCGAAAAGTCGGATTTCTATGTGTTTATCCATCTTCACATGACAATTATGAGTATAATGTCATCCTCATGATGTTAAAATGGCAGAAAATAGACAGATGATAACGAGATCTATTTCTCTGTGTTAATAAATTGGAAATTGAAGATATCCTCCACTGACTTACTGATACTTCACTAGGTGACATGCCACGCATAATGCCACGCGTAATTACGGAACACCCCGAACATCCGTGGTTAAGGACATTCTATTCTTCTACCCGCGTACATACGCGCTTCACTAAGAGTCAGAAATCACGTGATCTGATGCTGTTAAAACATGGAGAATGTTTGTGAATACGCGCGGGCGAGCGTTTATAGTTTGCGCGTCGTCTACGGTTGTCTGTGTTGCCGCTTGAACCACGGATGAACCGCTAGGCATGTTCTGTCTTCCTTGAGCATGAAATTGCGGTCCCATCACATTGTTTAGCCTCTGATACATGCAGACACATGAGACGCAAAGTCTATATAACAGGACTGCCGACAGATGTTGCAGCAATGTCACGCACAGCCACGGATGTTTAGGGTCATTTGTAATTACGCGTGATTGAGCGTGGGATGTCACCTAGTGTTACCTTCGAACCTCTCAAGGAGCATCATTATTTTACATCTTTTGTATCGTGATCGGATTTGGTGGAGATCATATTGCATGCATCACATGATGTTTGGTGATTATATTATAAAAATGAAGACATTTTCTCAATCCAAGCACAAGGCGAAGTCATTTAAAGAAAATCCTTGTACAAAACTAAGGGTGAACAGAATAACAATTTCAGTGCTTCTAAATTCTGGATGCAATTATCATCGGTTATTGTCAAACTTGACGGAGGTTGGCTAACTCTTTCAAGCTCATTAAGGTTCCCCCGTAAATCTGTGGGTCATCTCCCCAGACGTTTTCAAATTTCTCTGCATTCCGTAAAAATCAATCAATCGTCACAAAGCTATAGCCACACGTAAGTGAGGATATTTTCTGCCGACATGCGAAAATTTGTGCAAATGGGACAAGTACTTTTTGAATTACTGACGATAACATGAAGTACAGCGATGTCTGCAGCTTGATCTGACTTCTGGCCTCATCGTCTGAGCAGGAAGCACTTGGGGCCAACGAAGTCATTTCTCGACAACTCGTGAAGTAATGATGACCAGGTCACATCCCTTACACTAACATTTTTAACTTAAAAAGGCAGTGGTCGTTGGAAGACTTCAAATAGCAGTGGATGAGACGAAGAGGGAGAGAGAACAATGTACACATGAGTAACCAATTGTGTTGAACAGACGGAGTCAGATCAAGCTGTTGACATCGCCTCTAATGTAAAAAGTACTTCTTCGCTTATAGAAAATATTAGTTGAATTAAAATTCAGTTACAGAATATACGTAAGAATGTCTACCAGAAGTTTGGTGACGATTGATTCATTTTTCCAGATTTTAGACAAGTTTGAAAACCTGGGGGGGAGTTGATAACCCATAATTACCAATCTGTGGTTTTGGATGCTAAATGCTGAGGCTTTGTGTCAGATAATCTCAAGATAACTCCCAAAATCCAAGTTATAATATGCCGAACTAAATAAAACTTTCTATTTAATTTCATCCCTCATTCAGATCTTTAACAGTGAAAAATTCAAAAAAATTGCAGAAAAACGTTCTTTTACTGTCGACATATTGATTACAGCAACTGTAAGAACTGAAGTCGAGTCGGAACCGAAAACGCCTAATCCCTACTTAAGAAGACGTTTATCATGTTGCTTCGCTCTGCAGAACATCAAAAAACTATATTCTAAAAACTATAGTTCTAAAGAAATGGTGCTTAGTTAAAAACTCAATTTGCGCCGCCAAAACAAAAGATGTCGTCCCTTAAGATCTACAAATGGCGAAATAACAAGAAAACACAATTTCCAATTTTCGTAAGTTTTATTCCGTATATAATCAGATATGAAGAAAACTAAAACAAAACATCGACTATTCATTGAAAATTGATAATTCCTATACAAGTATAAAGAACGAGGAAAGAAGACCTCAATATATGGCCAAAATGAATGATTACAACATGTCTGATAAATTGCATTGTCAAGATTTTAAGGTCCTTCTCTCAATCATTCAAATAAGTCTAGAATAAGTCTACGCCTTCTCAGCGTCTTTATCTGTTACTTCAGCATCAGCACTCAGTGCAGGCTGTGCAGCGGGCTCGTCCTCTGCACTAATTTTTTCCTTGTCTTCTCCAGTGCATGTGCAGAAAACCAACCGAATCCGTGCGATCAGATATCCAACAATCGTTTTCTGTAGAGGCAAAAGTAGAAAAATTAGTAGAGAACCATGGATCTAAGCACAGAATTAGATTGCTTAGGCGCATCACTTTACTATAAGTGCAATCTGATTCAAAACGACGGCTCATGCAGGAGCTTACTAACTGGGCAAAAAGACATTTTCAGTGCCTTGCAGAAATAGGAAAAATAGTCGTGCGCCGCTTGCGGATTGCTCTGAATTCCTTCAAAATGCTGCAATCGCCACAATTCCTTCAGATTCGAAGAATTCAGATCGTTGAGCAAAAGTTTTCTCGATAATGTTGGTCCTTCCGATCATTATTAGAAAAAATTAGCAGGCGCACGAAAAAACGTTCACAAACTTCTCTGTAGAACTTGACATCGACCGTGTCTCTTTGCTGTGTGATCCGGTTGATAACAGTCACTGAAACTTCGCACAATTTGGCGTGTTTAATGCTGAACTGGCTGCTCATTGTTCGATTGCTATGGTATTATGTCAGCAGATTGTGCCATTTCATTAATGTTACATGTTCCAATGGTTCCTTTCTAGTCAAAAAGAGAAAGAGACTACCTGTCTGATTCTGTGGTCTGATGTGTCTGCAGCAGAGATATCGGACGTGTGCATTGTCTGATGTGTCTGCCGCAGAGATGTCGAACGTGTGCATTGTCTGATGTGTCTGCCGCAGAGATGTCGAACGTGTGCATTGTCTGATGTGTCTGCCGCAGAGATATCGAACGTGTGCATTGTCTGATGTGTCTGCATCAGACGTGTGATGTGTGTGCATTTTGTAACGCGACTTCCAAAGCATTGGTGTTTTCACCAAAGGTGAATGATGCTTGGGAGGAGGGGAGAATTTCGCTCGTTGTGTAGTCAGACTCACTTTTATCAAGTGCTTCTCTTATAATATTGAAACGGGGCAAAATATTCTCATTATGTCATAGTGCAGTATGCGCATAAGCGTTTCATTAGGACATCTTAGACGAAACTTAACGCAATTGCAGCGCTTCACAAAATTTACTACAATAAGAAAATACTTTCACCAAGTTATTTCAGATCTCATCTTTCCTATTTCCTTGCAGTATATCAATGTGAGGTCATACTCGTATACCGGTTATGTTACTTAAATCATCACAAATCCAGCGACAATTGTCCGCTGAAATGAACTTCAAAATACTCACATCTCCTCTCTCCTGTGGACGCAGGGCTCGGATGAGGAGCTCGACAAAGCAGACAATGAATGCGATAATGAGTCCAAGGATCAGTCCAACGAATAGACGCGTCATCAGGAAAGCATTCAATGAACTCAATTGATCGCTATCTCGCAATTCGCAGGGGGTTGAGATCCTGTACTGATAGAGCCAATATTTCTTGATGCGCTCGATTTCTCCTTCTTCTTGAAGCTTTAAGAGAGCTTTGCTGACAGAGGCCGCCAATGGAGCATCTGAAAGATGGAGCTCAGTCACGCACATGAGAGGTATAAAGGACCGATGTGTAATAGGTGATAGTTATCGCACTCTAGAAGTCTTCTAGACGGAGTTACTTACCTGCTTGGCAGCGCGGCGGAGACGAATTGCACGGTTTCAGCACGCTGTCATACTTTGACATTTTAATCAACAATTTAGAAAAGTAACTACATAGAGCGGTCAATGTATTCATCTTGTCAACATTGTCATTCAATCTGAAACAGAGCTACCGGTAGAAAGCTAAGTTAGCGTCCTTATAGCGTAAACCATTGATAATGATTATTCGATTTCTGTACCTTAGAATAGCAATGTACTGGTTTTCCAATCGCTCCATTGAAGTGAATCATAGCGTTGCTTATCAAAATACTAGGCAAATGCTTCAGAATAACTCCATGCTTAACCATTGTAAACATCAATTGTGCTATTTCTATGTCATGAAATAAACGTCTGCATACAACGAATACATTGCATACAACCACAGTGCGATAAGAAATTTTAACAGCCATGTAGCGATAAATTCTTCGATCATAATTATTGCACGATGAGGGACATTTATCGTCCGTCGAGCAATAAGCATAGAAATTGCTAATGATGAAACCTGTAGAATGGAAGTGAAGCTTCATGCGATACACAATAGTGGCACAAAACTTGCACGCATTTTCACTTAGATACACTTGTCAACGGCTGAATCATTGAGTTAGAATCAGTCACATGTGCAGCTCTAAGCTCTTCGTTGTTCCTTCATGAACCAACTTAGTTCCCTCGGATGTGCCGCGACATTGAGTCAATTTTCATGCTAGTCAACTTCAGAAAAACAATTTATTTCTATGGTAGAAAGAGTTAAATATCTTTGGTTTTCATTAGTGTTGTGGTCAAGGCTCCAGTTTCATCAACCATTCACTGAAAATCGAGTTGACTTTTCTTTCCATTCGCCTATTTGGATTGCTGAAAACTCGATAGCATTCTTTATAGACGTTGCTAACGTGTTGGATTCCTCAGCAACTTTTTCAGAATGCTGCAGCAATTTTGAATGGATATCGGATCTGGGGAGTTATCTCAATTAGCAATCAATGCAAGTAATGAGACGGTTAAATACAAAAATGATTGCTTGAGTGCGCCTGACAACATTGCACAATGGGAAGATTGCCTCGTATTTTGATTGATTGTAGGACATATTGCTTGCTACATCATCGATAAAAAGTCACAATTAGGTTGATGGAGAATGGACCAATATTCAGTAATGTGCGATCAATTCTGGCCCCAACTGTATATATAAGGCTTCATAAAATCCTATAGGATCGTATAGCATACTATTCATATATCCAAGAAAGAAGGGAAAACCCCAAAACCGGAAGTATCTTCTAGCAAATGTAATTCTTTAGTCTCATTGGCAAAGTGTCTTACTACAGTATTCACTTACTCTTTTTGAATGCAAATGCGAATGATCGTGGTTGGATGACGTCATTGATTCGAATCAAATCACAATCTCTTGCAGCATAATAATCTGCTAATGCGGATTCCATAATGAAGGCAAACTGACCATTGCTTGACTTGACCCGTTCCACGCCAGCTTGCGTCGAATTGACCATGAATTGTGGATTCGCTCTCATATACTCATACATCGTCTTGTACATTGGACTGATGGAGCGCTGTTGAGATAAGAGTTGAGTTAGTTTAGAAGACCACTATTTTCGTTCTCTTGAAAGTGTCATAAGATTCTGCTGCCAAATGCCATGGAAATCTATGTATTCAATGGAATCAAAGGTCCCAATCATAAAAATTGAGAGTACCATAGAAAGTGTATTATTATCTACTTCTGTGGTCCCAATAGACTTTTGCATTTCTACGGCACTTTATGTGGGTAAAGGCAGGGTCTATGAACTATCTGTGGTTCATAGACATCCCTGGCAAATGGTATTAACAAGTATAGAACTAAACTAAATTGACGAAAAATGATACCGTGAAGTGAATATCAGCAATCAAATTATTGATCCTGATGAGATCGGTTTCCGAATCGGACTTTTAGATATCGTGTATTACAGCCGTCTCTTATCGATCTTATCCGTGTTCACTAATGGGATATTCGATTTCAGTTACATTTTTGATAAGAAACTTCTAAATCTGGACATTTGGCTAATGCGCATCTTCAAATTTTTCCCAAGAAACTTGTTGTGTTTAGTTCAGTAGACGGCGAAATTTGGGAACCATATTATACTTATATTTACATGTAAATCGCTTGTTAGAAGTAAATTTTGATTCTTCCTTTAAATGCCATACCTTTTACATAGATATTACAACATTCTGTGATATTACTTTCAACGCTTATCGATTTTCAATTTCAACAGTATTTACAATCATACCATAGATATTGGATGTATAAGTGAACATTTGCACAATTCTCATTACAGAATATGTACATGTAGGTACAAACTTTATGGTAATTTGTATTTGATCCTCTTACTAGGTGTTTTTTGCTTCCTTCCTCAACCCTCGCGCCACTTGGTCGCCGCCTTTGGCGACTTTTCTGAATATCTTTTAAACCAAGCAAGCTGTTGCCACCAGATTTCTAGCAGCTAACTTTCTACGTATTATCCAACTTTTGACAGAAGGATGATATATTCGGCACAATACCTTTGGCGTGAGAGCTATTTTAAAATTTGAATGTTTAGAATATTTTGGCTGATTTTGGTATATATTCACTTCTATTGTATATTGCGCACCAATTCTTGATTAAATAAGTTGAGATTACATAAAGGATTATTCCTATTAATATAGAGATATTCACAAATGCAAAATCTTTGAGTTTGAAATCATCTGCCTATTATGCATGCATGTTTTCACTATTTTTTTACCTTTTGTTCTCCATCTGATCAACAATTATTGAAAACTTTCACAATCATGTTGCTTTTAGCCTCAGTGTCTCGAACAAAGTCACCGAGTTGGGTTGTTTCTTTACATGCAGAGATACTAAAATGTGTGATTTGTTGAAGTAATAGTTTGAATTATTTGACCTTTGACCTCATCTAATACAATGATGCAACCTCAGAGCATTAATAATCATCGGTTTATTAACCACCTTGAACAGACCTTTCGATTAGTGTATGGTTTAATGGCTTTTGTTGCCATTTTCCATTTCAAATAGTGATCTGATAGAAATTTGTTAAAAATTGGCAGTTTTTTGACCTTTGACCTTCACCTCAGCCCAGAGATGACCTTTGAAATATATATAAATGTATGATGCTGTTTTTCTGAATCGCATTTCAATGCCTATTCGATTGGTGTAATAGTTTGGGAGATCAGAAGGGGGCGAATGGGGTCAGGGTTGATCGAAACAAAATATTGTTAAGTTGGCAGGAAGGAGCAAGCGCATTAGCCTATTTCATCAATAATCGCTAATTAATTATATTCCATGCAATGAAAGAAATATTTCTTGTTTCATGATTCATTAATTGAATTTTGTCATCTTGCATCATGTTGTTCTATTCAGAATTGCCAATCACATATGAAGAGAACTACGATATCTAAACTGACTATTGCTATAATCACAAGGACAAGCTAACACAAAATTCCATTAATAACTATATACAAGACTACTCAGCATGATACTACTGAAATCATCATTTATAATCACGCATTTACCAAAATTTATCAAATTTTTCGGTTTATTAGCAAACAAAGCATCGACAATTACTGCATATACAAGTCTGAGCACTACTAATGATGTGGTATCGTAGACCAATGTGACATCAGTTCGAAGCGGTGACAATAAAGCAGACATCATAAGCTTGTTTGTGTTGTGCATTGCAAATAGACTGCTACAAGTACTGTCGATAACTTGGCATGTTGCAGAGACAATTTTCTGAGTATGCAGTACATTTTGACAATTATTTTCCGAAACTATGATCACATTGACAGAAATTACAATGTTAGAAAAGGGTATGATACTTTCACGAGAATGTTGAAAGAGAATACAGCCTGTAGATGGGCACTCATTAGCAACAATTCAGACATAAATTTGAAAATATGTGATATTCTATATTCACATGTAGAACACCACTCGTAATTACACATGACCATAAAACATCCGTGGCTATGCGTGACATTGCTGCAACATCTGTCGGCAGTCCTGTTATATAGACTTTGCGTCTCATGTGTCTGCATGTATCAGAGGCTAAACAATGTGATAGGACCTCAATTTCATGCTCAGGGAAGACAGAACATGCCTAGCGGTTCATCCATGGTTCAAGCGGCAACGCAGACAACCGTAGACGACGCGCAAACTATAAACGCTCGCCCGTGCGTATTCATAAACATTCCCCATGTTTTATAACAGCATCAGATCAAGTGATTTCTGACTCTTAGTGCAGCGAGTATGTACGCGCGTAGAAGAATAGAATGTCCTTAACCACGGATGTTTGGGGTGTTCCGTAATTACGCGTGGCATTATGCGTGGCATTATGCGTGGCTAGTGAAGTGAAGTGCTTTAGTTCGCGAATAACGTTCTACAGGGTAGTCGTACTCGTGAAAACCATTTTTCGATTTCGAATACCCTTTTTTACATGAATATAATTATTGTCCCAGTTTTACCTCACATTTGGTTGCATTTCCTTGTTGCTGTATCAAAAAGGAAGAGTTGAAAAACAGGATTTCACAAAAATGTGGCATGTGAGTACAAAAAATCCGCTACAAATTATGAAGCTGTCAGGAAGATTCGATGATGCAGGGTGACCCATATCACATACAAATTTAAGTATATATATATTGCGGTCTCTACTTTTTATTTATCAATCTTTAGATCTAATGTTAATGCAACAGTATTACATTTCGAGTTTCTTGATCTCTCCACATTCTTTTTGTAAACATTAACCCTATTTGCCTCAGTTGGGGGCATCATGGCTCTCAGCTCGGTTTTTTATCTCACGCCGGAACGAATAATTGTTTGAAGGTCTCCTTCAGTAACTTTCCCTAACCTTGTGTTGACTTTCTCTGAGTGTTAGCTGTTTTTTGTAGACCCAATATTTTAGCCACAGGAGCCACATGAAAAACATTTACGACCACATTTTTCGACATTTTGGATTTTCTCCTCTATTGATAAGAATTTTGAGTTTAAAGTTGATTTGCAACTTCTGCAGTTTGCCCGTTCAGGAAATATGGTCGAGAAATTATGTTAACTGATACTCAGAGACTTTTTACCTCGGTATGACGACGTTTGTTCTACACATACTGCTTATGAATACGAAATTTTACAAAAATGATTGTTTGAATTTTAAAATGCTATTTATAGTAACAAGAACTGCTCAAAATGCAAAACCGGCAACATCAGCAGACAGAGCAATTTTTAAATAGGTTCCACTGTTATTTCCATGAAATTCTGTTGATTATCTTAAATACAGTTACGAAATTTGTAAAAATTATTGTTTGAATTTTAAAATGCTATTTATAGCAACAAGATCATCGGATAATTGATATGTTATTATGTTAAACCATATAATAAACCATATAATGCCCCCCTAATAGGGCAGGCTTCACTGACACGAAAAAATCCGAGACAGATAGAGTAAACAGAACGTTGAAAATGCAGAACGAATTTATCGAGAATAGATATAGAATATAAATAGACTAAAGCCATTGGTGAATACGACATCAGAACGTAGATCTGCCTATTATAAAATGTCTCTTCTAAGTTGGCGAAAATCAATACAATTCAAAATTGCGATTTTTGATGGATGATGTCTAAACGACATCAGAGATGCAGAACCAGCAATGAATTCTTCTACATTCAATGAGTAGGCCTATGCGAAGAGTTTCATTGTTAAGGAAAAACTTCATTGACATATTCAACAATATTTCATGAAAAGTGAAAGTAGCTGCGTTTAGAAGTCAAAATGACACTTATGGATTATCCCTTCACGTTTTCATCGTCACAAAGTTTTGTAAGCGGCTAGAAAATATACTTAAGTACGTCTACTAGAAGTTTGATGACGATTAATTCATTTTTGCAGATTTTAGACAATTTTGAAAACCTGGGGAGGGGAATGACCTATCAGTAACATCAAAAGTACAAGATTCACCATGTGAAGTGGATTAACTCACCTGGAAAAATGCGAATGTGGAGCCTCCACCAAGCGCACCATAGTTCACAGCAGTCTGTCTTCCCAAGTCTTCTACAAGTCTGAAGGGCACGTCCAATCTTCCAGCTTTGGGAATGAATGCTTGAATGGTGACTGCATACGTAATTAGAAGAATAAGAATGAAAATCCACCAAAAGAGGCAGACCAAACGTGTCGCTACAGCCCGTGGCATCACATGTGTACCTGTATGAAGAGAGACACGAGGTTGATAAGGCAGTGATCTGATAGGGGAGAAAGGAATTGTTATGGATTGTGAACAAGTAGATGCCTAAGTATCACTGTGTACTTTGCGACCTCGCCGAATAAGAAGGAAGACAAATGATGGATTCAAAGAAGCTTGCGGATTGCTGTGAATTCCTTCAAAATGCTCCGATCGCCACAATTCCTTCAGATTCGAAGAATTCTGATCGTTGCGCAAGAGTTTTCTCGATAATGTTGGGCCCTCCGATTATTTTGAAAAAAGTTAGCAGGCGCATGAAAAAACGTTCACAAACTTCTCTGTAGAACTTGACATCGTCTGCGTCTCTTTGCTGTGTGATCCGTTTGATAACAGTCACTGAAACTTTGCAAAATTTGCCGTGTTTAATGTTGAACTGGCTGCTCATTGTTCGATTGCTATGGTATTATGTCAGCAGATTGTGCCATTTCAATAACATTATGTGTTCCAATGTTTCCTTTCTAGTCAAACAGAAGAAGAGTCGACCTGTCTAATTCTGTGATTTCAGAGATTCAAGGCCATTATCATATATCTTTATAGTTCGGGAGCTACTGACACTTTCTTCTTAAATTCGCGCACAAAAGGCTTAATAGCATGGATTTGTAGATCTTAAAACGCTGAATGCAAAAATCAAATTCTTAAGTGTCACAGCCAGTCGCCTTCGGTTATATGTAAGGTTAAAAGATTCCCATTGAAATCCAATGGCAAAATGCAAGAAATATCTATGGTTGCGAGAAATATAAATTATGTTGCTGAAAATATAAAAAGTAACAAAAAGAAGAAGAAATACATGAGGCATACTTACTTTTGAAGTTTTGTTGTTAGTAATGACTTTTATCTATATTTTACACTATATCTATAGAATGTGCAGTATTGATTTGAATGATTAGTGTTAAAGGCTTGATGTGTCTGCCGCTCAGTCGTCCAATTCACTCATTCGTGCATGATTAAGCTGCATAGCGAGACTTCGCATAGAATGAAAGTTGTGTTTGCAGTACCTGAAGAAATTTTCAACAACATAATATATATTTCTCCCAATAATGGAACCGGGTACGTGGAGGATTCGGCCCCAGAGCCATTTCTTCTATTCCATTCAATTCCAGAGCCAATCAAAAATATCTATGGATTGTGAAACACTTGGCAATTTTCGTACATTTTCTTTTGCAGAAAAGAAACCATTTATTAGAATGCCATGACATTTGAAACATGATTGAGTTCAGAACATCAACTTCGATATAAAAGTTGAAGTGAGTCACATGATTCAGTATTTGATGTCTGAGAGCCTCTACAAAATGAGTAAATTTCATGCTTTAACCTTATTTTGGTGATTTACTCATTTTGTAGAGGCTGTCAAACATCAAAAATTCACATAATTTCCTCACTTAATTTACGGCAGCGTGGCTACACATGTGTTTTACGGGTGTGAAATCAGTTGATTGATCAACTAATCAAAGCATACTTGATATGTAGGCCTTACATACTATATTCCAAAGTCTTCTTGATGCCCCCACCAAATTGCCTTGTGGCCCCCGGTTGTGAACCACTGCTCCAAACAGTGGATTTGATTTTTAAATGAAACTTCGTTTTTCGCCAAATAAAATGCTTGACCTATTGCCTGTAATGAGTTTGTGAGCAACTATCTGTCAGAAACAAATCCTACGAAATTATGCGAAGAGCACTTGCAATGTACGTGTTTTACATATTATGCAAGATTGTATGTTAAAAACAATAAAGATTGAAATGTAGGCTATATGATGACAGAATAAATTAAGCTATTGGATGTAAAAGTATTCAGTGACAATTGCATGGCCACAAGCCAACGAAATTAACAAAAGTGAAATTAGAAACAACAAATCCTCTTTAGAAAAACCATTTCTTGTTGGTTTTTAGGCAAATATATGTTACTATCATTGACAAAAGGCAGTAGTACATACTAAATCTTACTTAAATGAGGAGGCATTGGAAAAGCACCGAGTTTTGTGGTTATATAATTTAAAGACATCACTGATAGATTTTTTCAAATATCTTGAGGGAGTCAATTCTACAGCAGGTTGCTGCAGCACAAAATATTCAAAAAGAAGTCATGAATGAAATGCAATCCTGTCCCCTCTGATCTTCAGTTGGCTCGCTTACCAAACTACAACAATGGTTGATGAGAAATTCTTACCTCTGAATAAAGCTGCACCACTCACAAACCAAAAACAATCTTGCAGAGTAAAGTAGTTGACTTTGGTCGTTGGATTCGTGTTATACCATTCACCAGGGCTGAGTCTGGCAGTAACAAAAAGCGACAAACTTGCCAAGACCAAGCAAAAAATCACCAACACCCAAACCTGAATGAAAAAGGAGATCTCAGGAATTATCAAGGTCAAGTCTTCAGTAGGCGGTCTACCAAAGTCTTTAAGATGAGCATTCGCATTTCATTTGCCCATAGAGTAGGGATATATAGGTAGAGTGTCGACTCAAAAAAAGTAGCTGTATACAGTGAAAAGTTTTATATGAAAAGATTCAGTTTCTTGCGGAGACTACCCTCCCGTGGTCCAAAAAATTATTTGAACAGTTTTGAAAAGTCAAAATTTTGCCAATTTATATACTACCGAGATGACGTCCCTATATAAGTAGTATGAAACAAGTTAGATATCAAAAAGAATGAATATTTGATAATGAGCATCTTAATTAGGCGGAAATTAAGCTTAATAAAATTAAAATTATCAAGGGAATTTCATGAACCGCATTATATTGGAAGTCTTCATGACATCGTATTGTGTTCTCTTCGCTGAAATTTCATATTTCTAATTCATGAAAGCAATAGCAGGTCATCGAGTTGCTAATTTAACAAACATTACATCTCCAAGGCTGTCATGACACGGACAATCTGTAAAATGATATCATTTCCTTCTGTTTTGCTATCATGATCAGTCAATTTCGTTGTAATTTCTTCAAAACTGCATAAATGTGTATATCTCACTTCCGACTGTATCTCCCTTGAGTTAATCGAAAGTGAAATACACATTGGGAATTAAATAAATGCGGAGTTAGGCTACCACTCTACCTAATGTAACTACTCTATGCATTTACCGAAAATCAGAAGAATATACAGTCAAAGCTCGTTGATTCGGACGATGATAATTAAGATTTCGGTTAATTAAGATCATACGAACGTGGCATTTTTGTATATTTAGCATCTATAAGTTGCTGTCTAATTAAAACTTTCGATTATTGTGACATTGAAAGCCTGGCATTTGTGGTCTTAATTACCGAGCGTTGACTGTATGTGATATTCTGGGAGCTTCCAATACGTCGTATGTTCACAATGTGGGATTCTCTGTGTATTTCATTTATGGGGGACAGCTGAGATATAATTCGGGACAACTTGAATATCTATCATTTAAATGCAAGATCCTAAAATGTTTGCAGGTAAAGAGAAATTTAAGATAAAAACCTAGTGTAACTGATTGCAATATTATTGATACATTTAATCGATGTAGACACTCCATGAGTTGTGTCTTAGTCAGGAAAATATCGGTAGTATGAAGTTGAATAACAGCGATTTATATTTGTATGCTTAAGTAATTCTAGGAAATGAGAAACATTGAACACCTTTTTATGGTAGACTTGTAATGAAATAAGCATTTTACATCTTCAAACATAGATATCTTCCGAAATGATATCATTATTTTAAGTTGACCAGAATAGAATCTCATTCATTCATCGGGACAGCATAGAATAGTTCTTCCTCCATCAGGTAACGTTGGCATCCCATTATTCATTATAAAAATGAATATTCATTCAATGTTGTACTTAATGTTGTATTCATTTAATGTCAATTCCTTCAAGTTTCTGGAACGAAATCTAAGTTGGTGTTGTTGCGCAGTCCATCAACTGATTCCGTTTTTCAAGTATTAATTGACATTGCAAGTTAGTTTTTTGCCTTTCTAAGTCGTATTGACAAGTTTCTGACCTGTACATGTAGTATAAAAATAACAGAGCACATCGACGCAGGGCACGGATAAATTAATACGTTTCGATTTCTTTGCCAATTTTAGTTTGTCTAATGTACTACCGCTTTCTTCGTTTTCAGTAGTCAGTTAATTGCTTTATTTCTATATCACAGTACAGATTTCTCTTGCAGGAGTTTGCATCTTCAAATGAATTCACTAATTCAGTTTTCATGCATCGCATTGTTCCCAATCCGCCATTGAAAATTTGCGGAATAACTCATCATTGTCCGGAAATTATCAATGTTGGACCAAGTTGGAGAACAGAATTTTGCAATGAATGAAACATACCTCCGCTCTGAAAGCCGCGCAGAAATCGATCGTCGACTGATTTGGACTTGGCCTTTTCATCAGCACAGTCACTCCAAGATTGATGTAAGGGCTGCTGAATTGCACGGCATTGGATCTCTCAGCAGTCACTGTCAAGTCTCCGACTGCGATATCCGCCTCCTGAAATGGGAAAATCAATCTTTAATACATTTCCTCTCCTTCAATGAGAATGTTGTCCATCAGGTGATAACAAAAAGGAATCTAGTGATATGAGCACTCCATATGTCAAAAGACCATGTGCATTGGATTCCGACAGTGAATGACTTATATAACGTGATTTCTTCAAAAAATATAAAGAAAATCTGAATGCAAACTGTTTTCATAACTCTAATCACGTGCGGTTGTCGGGTAGGATTTTTTAGATCTAAATTTAAAAAGGGTACCGATATAATACTATTTAATGAATAATAAGTAGCACAAACAACCCTGATTTTTTAAAGATTGGACGTGGTTGAATACCGCTACGGGCCCTGATCAAAGCTTGCGGAACTCCACCACTGGGGACCCTGAATGCATAGCTGTCAAGGGCCCCTGATGTGATTTATCACCGGGGATTGCGATCGCAACATGATGGGACCAAGCGGTGCAAGATATTTAATCAAAATCATGCGAATTATGTGCGAGAACACACAAGTGATTGACACCTGAAAACATTCAAAGCGAAAATAGTGTAAAATTGGACAAATCTGTCGCAGATTCAAATTTTTGAAATCTCATTGTGACGAAAGTATGAGGCCGATATTATTCATAATTGATGGAAAGCTGTGGAGGACGTAGGAAATAAGCTATCTAAAATTTGGAGTTCGTATGTTCCTTCATTCAGAGGCTAGACAAAATTTTTGGCAGCGCCCTCCCCAATTAAGGAATCGCAGTGATCGAAGTAGCCTACACATCAATGCAGAAGCGATGAATGACTTTCTTGGCCGGATGTATTGAAATCCTCTTTCACGAAGTCGATTCCTGACTGCACCATCTTTATACATTTGATTTCATTTCTTCAAACTGTTTAAGTCAATTCTGACGCTGACATTGCGAAACTGGATTGAATTTGTACGTTAACGATTTTCCGCTGATGATGTCAAACAACAAAGTCGATAAACGGATGGTTCAAAAACCGGAAAAATCTTAATTACACCGAGTCACTGAAAAGCATTCATTCAGAAACCCTCTGATACCAATCTGGGTGCATTCCTTACGAAGAAGAGGAGAACAAAGAGTTTGATGATGATGAAAATTTAAAGTACACTAGGTGACATGCCACGCTCAATCACGCGTAATTACACATGACCCTAAACATCCGTGGCCATGCGTGACATTGCTGCAACATCTGTCGGCAGTCCTGTTATATAGACTTTGCGTCTCATGTGTCTGTATGTATCAGAGGCTAAACAATGCGATAGGACCTCAATTTCATGCTCAGGGAAGACAGAACATGCTTAGCGGCTCATCCGTGGTTCAAGCGGCAACACAGACAACCGTAGACGACGCGCAAACTATAAACGCTCGCCCACGCGTATTCATAAACATTCCCCATGTTTTAACAGCATCAGATCAAGTGATTTCTGACTCTTAGTGCATCGCGTAGAAGAATAGAATGTCCTTAACCACGGATGTTTGGGGTGTTCCGTAATTACGCGTGAATCACGCGTGGCATGTCACCTGGTGTAATATGATGAAAAAGTAAAAGTGGAAATGAAGAGGATATTTTGACATCTCAAAGAAAGACCTTATTCTCATTTATAAACAGCGTATTCTGAGTGTTATTGAGTACAATTGTCCATTATTTATTGGCTTGAATCATAGTCTCTCGAACTTGCTCGATAAGCTGCAGAAACGATGCCATCGTGTAATCTGTGGATTTCATTGCCTTTGAATTGTCTCCCTAGTTTGTCTCAGCGACGAGTTGAAAAGTCCCTTAATTTGTTCCGCAATGCTTTGACTCCCAATACTCCTCTACACACAGAATTAGACAGGTCGTCTGTTCTTCTGTTTGACTAGAAAGGAAGCATTGGAACATGTAACGTAAATGAAATGGCACAATCTCCTGACTAAATACCATAGCAATCGAACAATGAGCAGACAGTTCAACATTAAACACGCCAAATTGTGCAAAGTTTCAGTGACTGTTATCAACCGGATCACACAGCAAAGAGACACAGTCGATGTCAAGTTCTACAGAGAAGTTTGTGAACGTTTTTTCATGCGCCTGCTAACTTTTTTAAAAATGGTCGGAGGGCCGAACATGATCGAGAAAGCGTTTGCGCAATGATCTGGATTCTTCGAATCTGAAGGAATCGTGGCGATCAGAGCATTTTGAAGGAATTCACAGCAATCCGCAAGCGACGCACGACTATTTTTCCTATCTCTGTAAGGAATTAAAAATTTCTTTTTGCCCACTTATTAAGTTCCTGCATGTGCCATTTGTTTGAATCAGTTTGCACTTCTAGCAAAGTGATACGAATGAACAATCTAATTCTGTGCCTTTACATTACTTATGTCCACATATTCTTGTTAACGGTTCCAGGATGTCCATTCCATACACTCAGCGAACGGGACACACAGCGTCATCTTTTTTCCCTTTATGAAGTCGATTAAGTAATGAAAAATCTCTAAAATTCGACACAGTTTTTTGAATTTTCAAGTTTTTGACCAAACAATTATTTCTTTGTCTTTGACTTTCTGAAACTTTTATAGCTTTCTTCATGATGCGAATTGCATGCTGTTTTGTGAGATTACCATTCATTCGAAATAAATGCTATATATAAGTATGGTATATGTAGTTTTGTTCGACACAATTTCGATGGTTTTGTTCGACAGTGGTTTTGTTCGACATTATGATATATATATCAATGAATATATAAATGAATTTTTTGCAAAAAACTTGCAGTTTTTTCTGATATTCGCGTGTCTGATTTCATTTATATTACTTGCCATTTTTGCTTTTATATTTTTCCTTATATACATATATATATATACATCATACAATGTATATAATAAGCTTATTATTTTCTTGCGTATACCAAGTTCTATATCATAGCATTCATAGACTTCCTTGATCAAATTGCAGTCTGTTTCATAAAACTGTATTTTCTTTGTTCAGCATTTTACTCCATACATTCGTGGTTTTGAAGACATGGTTTTCTGTGACAGTAAAGAGATGCCCATGATCGATTATTTGCATGGGATTGCAATGAACATTTCTAACAGTAATTGTTTGCAATTGTTTCTTTCGAAAATGTTCTTTATCATATTTTTGATATTGTATATAAATTTAGAATACAAGCATGATATTTTAAAAATAAATGTCGAACAAAACCATGTGTCGAACAAAACCATGTGTCGAACAAAACCATGTGTCGATTAAAACCACTGTCGAACAAGACCATTGTCGAACAAAACCATGTGTCGAACAAAACCATTATCAAACAAAACCATTGTCGAACAAAACCATTGTCGGAGCAAACCATTATCAAACAAAACCACTGTCGAACAAAACCATGTGTCGAACAAAACCATTGTCGAACAAAACCACTGTCGGAGAAAACCATTATCAAACAAAACCACTGTCGAACAAAACCATGTGTCGAACAAAACCACTGTCGAACAAAACCATTGTCGAACAAAACCATGTGTCGAACAAACCAGTGTCGAACAAAACCATGTGTCGAACAAAACCATGTGTCGAACAAAACCATGTGTCGATTAAAACCACTGTCGAACAAGACCATTGTCGAACAAAACCATGTGTCGAACAAAACCATTATCAAACAAAACCATTGTCGAACAAAACCACTGTCGAACAAAACCACTGTCGAACAAAACCATGTGTCGAACAAAACCATTGTCGAACAAAACCATTGTCGAACAAAACCATTGTCGAACAAAACCATGTGTCGAACAAAACCATGTGTCGATTAAAACCACTGTCGAACAAGACCATTGTCGAACAAAACCATGTGTCGAACAAAACCATTATCAAACAAAACCATTGTCGAACAAAACCACTGTCGGAGAAAACCATTATCAAACAAAACCACTGTCGAACAAAACCATGTGTCGAACAAAACCACTGTCGAACAAAACCATTGTCGAACAAAACCATGTGTCGAACAAAACCACTGTCGAACAAAACCATGTGTCGAACAAAACCATTGTCGAACAAAACCATGTGTCGAACAAAACCACTGTCTAACAAAACCATGTGTCGAACAAAACCATTGTCGAACAAAACCATTGTCGAACAAAACCACTGTCGAACAAAACCACTGTCGAACAAAACCATTATCAAACAAAACCATGTGTCGAACAAAACCACTGTCGAACAAAACCACTGTCGAACAAAACCACTGTCGAACAAAACCATTATCAAACAAAACCATGTGTCGAACAAAACCACTGTCGAACAAAACCATTATCAAACAAAACCACTGTCGGAGAAAACCATGTGTCGAACAAAACTACTACATTCATAAGTATGAGTAAGGGTTAAAGAGAAACTGAAACAAGAACAGCAAAAAAGTCAAAAAATTAAATAGAGATCATAATTAAGATGGGAGACGATAGAAAGAAGGAGAAAAAAACAGCAGAAGAAGACAAAGAGAACATAAAGAATGAAGAAATAACATAAGATGAGGAGATCAAAAAGGAAAATGGATGATTTGAAGAAGACGAAGACATGGAAGCAAAAATGAAGAAAAAGAGAATTCTCTTGTGTGAAAAATAGTCAAGTTACCGCACTGTAGTACTGCGACTGTAGAACAGATCAATGAAAGGAGAGAATGAAAGAGAGAACTTAGAAAGACAAGAAAAGGATAGACGATAGACAAGATAGAGAAAGAAGAAGAGCAGTAGAAAAAAAGTAGAGTTCTACAATGAAAATACTCTACCAACATCAAATTTGCATTCTGTTTGTACACAAATGATACAGACAGATCGATGACAATTAATTGGTTTCGTCTCGATGACTTATTGTGATGATTTGTTGTTGTGATGAATTAGAATATTGTCTGGTGGCGACGGTTTCCCTTACAAAAATGTCGGAAATGTTCTCCCATTCATCTGAGATCGGAATTCACCAGTGACGGGAAACTCAAAGTATCTCATAGTTTCGGAGTTAAGTTAATTTGTGTTTGATAAATGCGACCTTTACTCACAAACTTCCTCTGAGGATCTATGCCACTGTCATTCCTTTTATTTCTGGTCGTCAATTTTGTGATGTGATGCCGTGAATATTCAGAATGGAAAGATCTGGGATATGAGTGAGTGTTATTGAGAATTACCAATTCGACGTTCTTTATACATCAGATCATAAAAGAATGCATTGAATATGCGTATCAAACATACAATGGAAATTATGAGATAAATGGGCCTTTGTTTAAACTCTGTTATGAACTGCGGAGAACTACAGTTCTAGCTTCGGATCAAATTAAGTATATTTGAGGAATAGAAGAGTCATTGAACCAGCCAGTTGATCAGTATGTTTAGACAAGTGTTTGGACATTTGTCAATTGGCAGGCGAATGCCATACTTGATACAGTCTGTAATGACGAAGCTACAGAATAAGACAGGTCGTCTCATCTTCTGTTTGACTAGAAAGGAAACTCTGGAACATACAACGTTGATGAAATGGCACAATCTGCTGACATAATACCATAGCAATCGAACAATGAACTGCCAGTTCAACATTAAACACGCCACATTGTGCGAAGTTTCAGTGACTGTTATCAACCGGATCACACAGCAGAGACACAGACGATACAGAAAAGTTTGTGAGCGTTTTTTCGTGCGCCTGTCATCATTTTGATCGGAAGGACCTACAAAATTAAGAAAACTTTTACGCAATGATCTGAATTCTTCGAATCTGAAGGAATCGTGGTGATCGGAGCATTTTGAAGGAATTCACAGCAATCCGCAAGCGACGCACGACTACTTTTCCTATCTCTGCAAGATATCAAAAAATTCTTTTTGCCCACTTACTAAGTTCCTGCATGTGCCATCGTTTTTAATCAGCTTGCATTTCTAGCAAAGCGATACGCTTAAACAATATTTGTAATTCTTTGGATGAAGCAGGCTCACGTCGATGCTTGAGCGTGTGAAGATGCGAATGCTACGGTGGATGGTTAGTGTCAGACTATCGGACAGGAAATAGAATGACAGCATCAGAAAAGCAATGGGTCTTGAGAACATCACAGACGTCACGAGAAGGCAACGTTGGTTTGGCCAAGAAGGGATGAGACAGAGTGGATCAGAAAAGTTATGTTAATGGAGGTAGATGGTAAAGGAGGACCTGGAAGCAAGTGATGAAAGATGACCTCAAACGTGTTGGAGACCAGGAAGCGGACGCCAGTTATCGACCGAAATGGAAGTCCATACTCAAGCAGCAAACGTGCAACCCACCATCTTCTGGAAGAAAAGGACGCAAGCAGGAATGAGTGAGTGTCGAAGGTTAAGGTCAGAATAAATTTATTTGGAGTTCATCGAAGTTTATTATCATCTGGTCTCAGCTGAGCAAATGTAACAGCACTGATTGACAATTTCATGAAACTTACACCTTTCTTCACTTCGCCGATCATCCCGTTCCATTCACTGCCCTTCGTAAGAGCTCCATAACGTTGATCCTTGGCAATGGAGATGGTATACTTGAGATTCAATGCCTTGGCAACTCTCTTGAAGATTGCAATGCTCATGCCAGTGTAAGCATCGTTGCCAGTCAATTCCTTATCCTTGTCATCTTTATCTCGATAAATGACAAATGGTGGAGACTGAAAATCAAATAATGGGGGAGATGACGCAGACATCGCCGAATCAGTCAGGAGTAAGGTTATTGTGCTTTAATCAAAAGGTTTGTACACACCAAGTGTGGAAACTCCCCATTACTCTGGTGTATTTCTGCAGTAGTGGCGACAAATCCGCAATCTTCGTAATGAATAGAGGATAGCTAGGAGATTCTCTGGGATATAGAGAGGGAAATTATTTGATGAATTCCGAGGGCCTCAGCCCGAGAGATGTATGAAATAATTTCACGAGCTATGTCAGAGAATCGTATAGCTATTCTCTATCCGTTATAAAGTATGCCAGATTGCTAGGAACATAGATATCTGCGATAGAAAATTTTATCAAATTTTATCAGATATAGAAGGGATCCTGAAATGCGATTCTACAGATATGTAATATCTGGTACACTTTATTTTAACCAAGATCAATTAATTTCTATGTCAAATCAACTATCAACTTTGTATCAACATTCTAGTGACCATAGAAATGGATCTTCATTGCATCTTTGTCTTCCAAATGTCTACGGAGAACTATGTAATTTTTCGATGATTCATAATTTTGACATAGCTATTGATTCCCTTCCATTCTATATTTCAATAATACTCTGTTGTCAATTGTGATATCAGATAAAACTGCTTATAAGCGCTGGCTAAAAAGTAATATCATAGCTGTCGCCAAAAGTCAACCACTGATTCTATACTTCTCTTATATACTTTGGTTTTAATCAGTGTCTCGACATGTAAAAATGCATGAAATGAAGAAAACTATTCATTGATAATAAATGATAATTCGGTCACTAACTTGCCCTCAGATAATCGTCATTAATACCCTCTTCAGATTGGTGTTACTCCCAGAGATTATAGAGGATCTTGATTTCCTGATGAAGTTAGTTGGATGTCTATGAAAAGGATGAATAAAGTACTATTAATGCATGATTCAAGTATTACTCACCAACACTGTAACAACCTTCACATTTGTGGGGACACCTGAACTCTGTCGTTTTTGAACAGTTCGTCCTTGAACTGCTAAATCGCTAAATCCTCGGTTCTTCTCCCAATACGAAATCTGTAATGCACAATGTTAAAACGTAGTGATTAAAACAATAATCGAATCTTGAAGATGTGCATGCAGTAGATAGCGATATACTGTAAATCATACGCTACAAACTGATGTTTTCATTTGGTAGCGCTTTTAGCGTCTGGTAGCAAAGCTACAACACCTGATTGGTGCCTACCGGACCGTCTGGCGGCCGCTACCAAATGACACTGTCTGGTAGCCAACAATGCCAAACCATCTTCATCTTGGAATTATATTAGTTTTTTTATGAGGTGTTAATTTTTTCATTTGGTAGATGACGGTTTACAGTGTAGGCTATTTGGAAATTTGATATTCGTATGCAAAAGGACAACGAATACGATTCTAAATGTACGAGGATTGAGGAAGAAGGTTAAAGTTGTACGTCTCTAAGCTAGGTAATGGCATCACCATTGGCGGAATAATATACTCTGAGGCCGTCGATGTTGCCGCGAAAAGCTGTCATCTCACAGGCCTCCACTATGTGTGTCATTGTTTGGATCTCTCCATAATCATGCAAGGGAGACTCCCACGCGCCCCACTGGTGCAGAGAGCTGTGACAGGGGCCGGCGTTGGTTCGCAGACGGTTGAGGAAGGTCCATTGAGGCCGAGGTAGGTCGAAGCCGGGAACTCTGACAATGGGTCGTCGATGAGCCATTTGTTGCCGACCCCTCAGTTTCTCCATTTCTCACGCCACGTCACCGAAGGGTCATCCGTTCCTGATAGTTTCTTTCTCCAAACAGGGCAGCGAGAGCTTAGTCGCAAGTGAGAGGGTTTTCCAGGTCGTCGTTTCACTTTTGCCAGGAGCTTTGAGGTCGCAGTTTCACGCCTGATAGCAGGTGGTTGAATGTTACACAAGACTGGGATCCAATCAGTCTGAGTACTCCTGATGGTGCCAGTTACGCATTGTCTGATTAATCTGAGTGTCAACAGCATGGACATGGAATGAGTCCTTCCACGCTGATGAGCAGTACTCCGGAGTAGAGTAACAAGTGCTAGAGCTGGCGCTCGGAGAGTGTACTTTGATATGGTAAAAATATATTGCACTCTTTATCACATGGTTTTAGTAGCTGTAAATAACGCAGCGACTCGGAGCCATAGGACCTTGTTCCTTGTTTGCTTCTTACATATAATTTGGCTTTACATTTCCGTGCAGACATTCAACTTAACATTGCACAGGATATGCTCTGCCGGTATGCCATTCTTCATTTCATGAGATAGTTTGATACACAGAAATCCGAATTTCTACCTAGTGAACCTACATGTACTAGCATATGTTTTTTGCAAGACATATAGACAATACTCACAAGTTCAAGTAGTGTGATATAACAAGCATGCAACATAGTAAATTAGTGAATAACATGAAGCAATAAAATGCAAAAAAGTGACATCAAGTTTTATGTTCTAACATTTTTTATAAAGCATGTCGACTTTAGTTTCATAATTTTTTGTAAATTTAAAAGAAATGGAATAATTAGTGCCACCGAAGAAAACTGAAATTAAATAAATTACTTGATACACAAAATAATAAGAAAATTGGAATGTTATTGAAGTGATTTTTCAGAAGATGTGTGCGTACCGCGTTGTATCCGGACGTTGTCAATGATAAAACATTGTACTGATAACTCAAACTTGCAGACAGTAGATCGCCTTGAGCACTCAATAATCCTGGGTTTTTCTTTGCTTTGCTCTGAAATCAGAGAATGTGGGTTTGAATATTCGATAAAAAACCTCCTAAAAAATGAAAAGGCTCGACAACAAAGACGTGTGTGTGGCAGTACATTGAATATCTACAGTAAAGAGAATGTCTAAGTGCCTAACTTCTCGAGACTTGCAATTAGCAAGTTAGTGAAATTTCGACGGGCATTCATTAAATATCACTTTAAACACACTGCTAATCGCCTAAGTTAGTGCGCCTGCAATAATTAATAAATACTGCTTTTTGTAAACACATTATAAAAAGAATAATTAAATATTGAGTTGCATCCCCAGTTGCAAAAATGGGCCTAGTTCACGTTCCTCAACATCGACACAACTAACAACTTAAAATGGCCCCATTTGATCCTCATTTTTCAACTGAGGATGCGACTCAATATTTTATTAGCCTAGCAACTCCTTGAGATTACCGTCGAACAACAGAAGGCACAGGACGCCGAATGCCCGTCTGAAGTGTACTTCCATTTGACTTTTGAAACTCATAAACTTTTGGGAGTTTTGCTTAAATTGATTTGGACTAAGTCACAGGTACCACATATCATTACATCAACTAGCACAACTTCTACACCGTCCAACTTAGATTCAAAGTGAATTTTTAAGCCAGTCACTTAGAGATTGTAGATGAACATGGATATATGGGTAAACCTATAATGTGAAGCCGAATGACGTTATTTTAAGGGTATCATTTATATGTGATATAATTATGATTCTCTCGATGTATGCGAGACTATGGTTCAAATTGAATGAATTGGGTCAACATGTTGATGTTTGCCGACAGTCGGAGACTTGGCAAATCTGAAAGTGTGTAGCTTCTTAGATAAATGTTCATGAACATGATAAGAAATGACCTGAACACAAATTACGCCAAAAATTGTGTCTCTAGACTCAATGCTTTTCAGTTGCGAAGAAAAAGCATTCACAGCTTCAATCTGTGGCCCGCTTGTACTAACAAGCGTTTTTCTTTGATCCTGTCTGACAAGAAGTGGAACTAAATAGAACTCAGCAGACGTGCAGATTCAAAGTAGGTATAGGGTGCACATCATTCCGTGAAAGTATAATTGTCGTCCTCGTTCCCTGCACAAACTCGTGCTGGCTGCCGGACTATGAGGTGTACATCATTCTGTGAAAGTCTCATTGTCGGCCTCGTTCCCTGCAGAAACTCGTGCTGGCTGCAGGACTATGAGGTGCACATCATTCTGTGAAAGTCTCATTGTCGGCCTCGTTCCCTGCACAAACTCGTGCTGGCTGCCGGACTATGAGGTGTACATCATTCTGTGAAAGTCTCATTGTCGGCCTCGTTCCCTGCAGAAGCTCGTGCTGACTGCCGGACTATGAGGTGTACATCCGTGTCGGTCGGTTGATCTGTGCGCTCTGTCAACTTGGTTTCTTACGCTCATATCTCGGCTATCCTGAATCGATTTTCCTCAAACTTTCGCTGGTGTACTCGTCGTGTCCTGGTCTTGGTCCTTGTGATACTGGTGTTCAGCATTCTTGAGTGGAATTATCCATATCGGCGTTGAATCTTTTAGGAATCGCTATACTGATGAGTGTTGTTCATCAGTCTCTTTGCTGTGACTCTGTACATTAACGTGTAACGTCATAACTGCTTCGTAACCGCTGTGCAGCGAGTTTCGTAATTATCGGATACTGTCTTGCTTCTGAAAATAAAGTGGCTGTTTTTTTGGCTACCAAGTCTGCCTTTCAATCCAGCATTGTTACACGGTTCGAGTCCTTATCTGAGCGTTCATTTTTGACGGACTTTTTGTTGAAATTTCTCAGTATCCAAGCACCAATCATGCCTCAGTTAACAAGGTCAAACTCTGTCAGTTACTCGAATGCGAAGTTAGCGACGTTTGATGAGATTCAAGCTCTGATGAATGATCTAAAAAGTGAAATTATTGCATCTTTCAAAAGTGACTTTCAGAGACTTGGGGATCGTATTGAATCTCTTAATCTTCGTTGTAACCGTGTCGAGAAAGTTGTGGAGGATGTTCGGCAATTTCAACGAAAGCAGCAAACTGAAATTGATAACTTGAAATCGATGTGCTCAGGATTCAATTACTTGCCTAGAGACATTTTGAATGAGCTGGAGGACCGAGAGGACAGGCGAAATAACTTAGTTCTTTTCGGTCTGCCAGAGACCGCCACGTCTGTCCCTGAAAGAATAGCCTATGACAAGGAGCAGGTTAATGACATATTTGAAGAGCTGGGATTATCTGAATGCAAGATAAGTGGGCTACGTCGACTTGGTCGTATGAGTGGCAATAATCCTAGACCACTGAAAGTTACTGTTAGTGATCGCAATTTAATCCATACAATTTTGAGGAAGGCGAAAACATTGCGGAATTCTGATCGATTTAAGAAGGTGTATGTAAGCAATGACAAAACAAAATTGTAACAACGTGAGTGGAAGGAGCTACAAAGTGAATTTGCACGTCGTAAGCAGGACGAAGATGTTGTGATTTACAAGGGCAATGTCTGTCTACGATCGAGCCTGAGTAAGGATTTTCGGATGAGATTTTAGTGGTCATAAGTGCCCCTTCAATTTTACTTTCAAATGGAAGATCCATTAACAATAAAATTGATGAGCTCCGCACATTGATTTCATCAACTAAGCCTGGGTGTGTCGCTTTAACTGAGACTTGGTTATCCGAAGAAATCCCAGATGAATTTTATCAAATGGATGGATTTGCCTTTTTCCGAAAGGATCGCTTCGACCGTCGGGGTGGTGGTGTTTGCATGTGGCTGCATAAAAGCTACCGGCCTGTTCTACTGGATACATTTGTTCCTAATGTTATTGAAAGTGTTGCGGTTAAATTGTCATCCCTCAACATCATAATTTGGTGTATGTACATTCCACCTGGTTTACCTGCCTCTGACCACCGAGAAATCGAATCTGCTCTTCTCATTCAATACGACATATTCTTAGAGAGCGATTTAAATTCAAACTTCGTGATATGTGGCGATTTTAATGACTTCAATACTGGTATCTTTAGTCAGTATTTTGTGTGTGACAATCGTGTAACCCTTCCAGTCCGAGGAGAAGCAATCCTTGACCATATTTGGATTACTGAAGCTATCTTTGACTATTATCCGAATGTTGCCTTAATTGGGCCACCGATCGCAACATCTGATCATAACTGTGTCTTCCTTGAGTCATCCACGCCTCCAACCAGTCAAGCATCATCGAGTAGAACAGTTTTTGATTACCGTCATATAAACAATTTTGTATGTGAATTGCAACGAGCAGACTTTAAATGTGTTTACGATGCTGAAACGGTGAATGATAAATGTACTGCATTTTATGAGGAGTTTTTTGGATGCATGAGCGTTATTCCCCAGCGTAAAGTAATACTGAACAAGACGGATAAACCATGGATAACACCAGTGCTGAAATCAATGATTGACGATCGTTGGACTGCTTTCAGATCAAGAGATTGGCTACGCTTTAACCATCTCAAAGACAAAGTCCGTGCAGAAATTATGAAAGCCAAACAATCTTGGAGCACCCGACTTCTTGATAAACGAAATTGCATTTGGGATGTCGTTCGCGACCTTCGTGGTGGGACTAAATCTTCAGATTATGCAGATCTTACTGGCGAAGTTATAAACAAACTCTCGGAGTCTTTTTGTCATAGTTTTAATAGCAACACCGACGATAATTTGCTACCGTTTCATGATGAAGTGTGGAATGTTGAGATTGATACTGACTGTGTACAACATCTTTTAGAAAAGCTCTCACTAAACCAATCAACCGGTCCGGATGGTGTACCAGCTCGACTTTTGAGCGAAGGTGCGGATTTCATCGTTGCTCCCTTGGTGGATATATTTAAATGCTCTGTGGAAACCAGGATTTACCCCGATTTATGGAAGAATGCAAACATCCGACCAATTCCGAAAAGAAAGAACCCCTCAGCTGAAGACTACCGCCAAATTTCAGTTACACCGATATTATCTAGGCTCTTTGAACGCGTAATCTTGAGGTCAACGAAAGGTGCTTTTTTGCAGCATTTTGGTTGTAACCAGCACGCGTTTCGCCCGCTTGGGTCAACAACTAGTGCGCTTATCGCTATCAACGAGTCCATCACATCCTTTATGTACGACTGTGACACCGTAGCCGTCAGAGTCACTTGCCTGGACTTAACCAAGGCTTTTGATAAGGTTCTACACAGTCGCTTGCTAAATATCCTGAGAGACTTTGGACTGAACCAGGGTTTTTTGATGTGGCTGGAATCTTATCTCAGAGACAGATGTCAGCGTATTTTTATCAATGGTGTTCATGGACCATTAGTGTGGGTATCTTCGGGTTTACCTCAAGGTACCGTTTTGGGTCCCTACTTGTTCTCAATGTTTATGTCTACTCTTGCTATCTCTCATGATAAGACAAGTTTAATAAAATATGCCGATGACCTCACACTTATAGAATCACTCGACTCAACATCTTCCACAGATGTTTTATGTAAAATCTTTGAATGGGTCGATGATAATAAAATGTCTTTGAACTTGCAAAAATGTCATCAACTCATAATGTGTCGTTCAAGATTTTGTGATCGCTCTCAGTTGTCGTATAGAGATATAAGTGTATCTGATTCTGCCAATATTTTGGGTGTCATATGGAGTAATGATCTTTCATGGCGTAACCATTTTGAAGTTGTGTCGTAGTGCTAATAGAAGGCTTCATATCTTGAGGATTTTAAGGCCATTTGTATCAAAAGATAAACTATTTCAAGTGTTTAATGGTATTGTTTTACCAGTACTTTTCTACGCAACTCCTGTGTTTGGCAAACTGCATGCATACAATGTTGAAAAGATTGCAAAAGTTATATACCGTGCTCATCGCATAATTTGTAATTGTCGCCGGAGTGAATGTTGCTTCTTGCCGAATGTGAAAGTTCGTCGCGAACAGCTGATTATAGATTTTTTACTTAAATGTGAAACCCCTACTCACCCTTTGCATGACCTGGTCCCCCACCCGTTTGACTTATTCCAATCAGTATCTACTTCCTATTTCAAGGACAATGAGACGTTCAAATTCATTCTTTCCGTATGCGTGCTACCTTGCTAATTCTAAAAAGTAGGTGTTCAGTTCATTTTTGTATACAGTAAACAGAAATTTTTGATGTACATGATTGTCTTACTTGATTTACAACTGTCTTTTATTGATGTGCATAATGTTCTATGTGATTATCATTTCCTGACGAATAAAAGCTTTATTATTATTATTATTATCATTCTGTGAAAGTCTCATTGTCGGCCTCATTCCCTGCAGAAACTCGTGCTGACTGCCGAACTATGAGGTGTACATCATTCTGTGAAAGTCTCATTGTCGGCCTCGTTCCCTGCAGAAACTCGTGCTGGCTGCCGGACTATGAGGTGCACATCATTCTGTGAAAATCTCATCGTCGGCCTCGTTCCCTGCAGAAACTCGTGCTGGCTGCCGGACTATGAGGTGTACATCATTCTGTGAAAGTCTCACTCTCAGCCTCGTTCCCTGCAGAAACTCGTGCTGACTGCAGGACTATGAGGTGTACATCATTCTGTGAAAGTCTCATTGTCGGCCTCGTTCCCTGCAGAAACTCGTGCTGACTGCCGGACTATGAGGTGCACATCATTCTGTGAAAGTCTCGTTGTCGGCGTCGTTCCCTGCAGAAACTCGTGCTGGCTGCCGGACTATGAGGTGTACATCATTCTGTGACAGTCTCATTGTCGGCCTCGTTCCCTGCACAAACTCGTGCTGGCTGCCGGACTATGAGGTGTACATCATTCTGTGAAAGTCTCATTGTCGGCCTCGTTCCCTGCACAAACTCGTGATGGCTGCATTGCGGACTATGAGGTGTACATCATTCTCTGAAAGTCTCATTGTCGGCCTCGTTCCCTGCAGAAACTCGTGCTGGCTGCATTGCGGACTATGAGGTGTACATCATTCTGTGAAAGTCTCATTGTCGGCCTCGTTCCCTGCACAAACTCGTGCTGACTGCCGGACTATGAGGTGTACATCATTCTGTGAAAGTCTCATTGTCGGCCTCGTTCCCTGCAGAAACTCGTGCTGACTGCCGGACTATAATGGCAGTTAGATGAGATCATTGTAAAAGACAATCAAAAGTGAGTTTCTACTAACAGCAAAATTGCAGACCTTTAAATTGTCATTTACATGCTATCCTTAAACTGTTTCTGGTTTAGTAACGGTTTAACGGTGACGCTGTATACGGCAGCCCCATATTGGATATAATATTGTTCAATTTTGTTAATACATTGGTCAATCAATGCTTCATAGATACTAACTAAGTCTTAATATCAAGGCGTTTTTGAAGATGCAGGTGGCCCAACATTGACATGCACTGAATCACACAAGTTTTAACTATGTTTCTTCACCCGCTCAGTGAAGTTTGAAGTAAAACTTTGTCAACTTCCTCAGAAGATAATTTCCTACTTGTCACTAAGTGAAATATTGACTCTAGTTCCCTGGATCTCATGGAAAACCGGCATTTGAAATATAAAAGGAAATATGTGACTGCAAATTGAAGCGTACATTGACGGGAACCAATTTCGAAGTTTCCTCATCACGCGAGAACACAACTCATTTCACAGCGAAATACATGACGAGATATCTCCACTTTCAATTGAAGCGACACGCAATCGATAAGTGACTACTGCATTACCGAATTTGCAACCAATTTGAAGAGCGCAGTGCTCCCTAACTGCGTAATCGCAAGTGGAAAGATAATATCCCGTCTGGTTGGCTCGGAATGATATTAGAAAAAAGGATTGAATGAAATGATGCTCCTGAGATCTCGTGGCATTGTTCTGAAGGAGTTTTCTATTCAAGTTACTCAGCTCTGCTGAATAATGTATTTAAGAATGATAACCATGTGAGGAGGGTATATTAAATGCCCGAGTCCGTAGGATGAGGACTATTTCTATTCTTCCATCCCCTATGTCTCCGTGTATTTTCTAAGTAGACGAAAAACTGTCTAAATACTGACGAAAGTTTCAGATATCTATACATCTCCATATAATAATCTAAATTCCCATGAGATTGCTATAGTAGATTAAATGACCTACAGACCAGGAGGTTTTTAATTTAATATTTAATCTACTGTAGCGCTAATATAAAAGAACTCACAACAATTATAATGTATTATAATGATAACAAAGCTTACTGCAGAAGAAGTCAAAATTTACATCCACTGAATGTGCAGTTATTAAACACAAATGTATTTGATGTAGACTTGTCAGTGTTGTTTGACTGTTGATTCACTTGTCTTGTAACTGATGAATATTCTCCGGAAAGAAAGTCACTCATTTGTCTCTCCATTGAATTTTGTGCTACATATACTTCGTCGGAATTGGAGATGTAGCCAATTCTTTTCTTTGTGACTTCTCGAGGGATCCCGGCCTCAACTAAACGAGTCTTTGCAGTTCTTCGGAGACTTGTATTAGTGTAATGACCTTCTTTTCCCAGAGATTTCATAAGTGTCTTTGTAACTTTTTCGATCGAATGTATGCCGAGAGGTTGATTCTTGTACCAGACAGTTGACTTTGGTGATACGATGCAGGCCAGATGAAATTCAGTTCTGTCGGTTATTGGTCGATGCGATACATACTCCTTGTACAAGTTTATCAAGCACCTTTCCTTGAACGTTTTTCTTGGGAATATCTTCATAGATCTTGGTTCCATGCAAGACTGCTTGATCCCGAAATTCCTGGATTTCGAAACGGTCTCTGTATACAAGAGAACCTCTTCTGAATTTTCTTCTATAAGCTGCACTTAGGGGGATATTTGGACCCATCTTGCTTTCTTGCATCTGCGATGAAATATTTCAAACAGTATGATAATCCCTTGTTGATTCTATATCCCTTGTTGAACTTGTCGCAAATCTTTTCATCTCATCTGCGGATGTTGTTGCTTGATCTTCCATTTTTTATTTTATTTTTCTCTAGAACGATTGCGTCAAACTGCTGGCTAATGTCATGGAATGCAAAAATTGCTATTATATCAAGAAGAGAATCAAATTTTAAATTTCAGATCTATGGTAATAGTTGATTTTTGCATCATGTATATATGAATGGACTTCTGTAAACGACAAGACATGCTACTGACACCAGACATGACACAAATGCATTAATTTCCCTGCATAAACCATAGAATTCTAAAGTAATAGCACTATAGACATCTACATGTAACATAGATAAATCATAGATGTACTATGTCATTGATGTCGGAATAGAAATACGGATAAATCACTGAATCTCTGATTAAACAGTGATATCAACTCGTCTTCGCTTCGCTCAGACTCGTAGATTATCACTGTCTAAATCCTCGATTCAGTGCTTTATCCTATACTTAAATCTAACGAGTTCGAATGCTATGATGAAGCAATCTCATGCACGAGTTGCGTAGAGAATTTTATTTGACGACGTGCTATGATGATCAAGGACAGATTGTGATTTACATGTCTATGATTATAAAGAGTATTTGAATAGAAATTTAGCTTCATCAATTGTGAAAATATCTATTCACAGATCTAGTCTACACTAAAGAAGGACAAGGGCACTCATAATTGGCATAGATTGCGCTCCTTCCCACAGAATTAGACAGGTAGTCTCTTCTTCCGTTTGACTAGAAGGGAAACATTGGAACATGTAACGCAAATGAAATGGCACAATCTCCTGACATAATACCATAGAAATCGAACAATGAGCAGCCAGTTCAACATTAAACACGCCAAATTGTGCGAAGTTTCAGTGACTGTTATCAAGCGGATCACACAGCAAAGAGACACAGTCGATGTCAAGTTCTTCGTTTTTTCGTGCGCCTGCAAACTTTTTTAAAAATGATCGGAGGGCCCAACATTATCGAGAAAACTTTTGTGCAATGATCTGAATTCTTCGAATCTGAAGGAATCGTGACAATCGGAGCATTTTGAAAGAATTCACAGCAATCCGCAAGCAACGCACGACTATTTTTCCTATCTCTGTAAGGTATTAAAAATTTCTTTTTGCCCACTTATTAAGTTCCTGCATGTGCCATCTGTTTGAATCAGTTTGCACTTCTAGCAATGTGACACGATTAAACAATCTAATTCTGTGCTCCTTCCAGTGCATTGGAGTAAATATTGTCTCCCACGCGGGCAATTATCTGCTTTACCAATCAAATAAAGCGGTACGACATCTACAATACATTCACGGATCAATACATGTTTCGTCTGGATCAACTTTAGACTGCGAGAAGCCATCCACATCAAGAAACACAAGCCAGAAATGAATTAAAAGGCCGAAATTGAAGAACTTAATGACTTTTTATATTTGTGATTCGGTACATTTTATATTCAATGCATCCTCAATATTTCTATGCAGCAATTTTTATGTACCTTTTTTTAACTGTTTCATCTCTTAGTAAGACCATCGATATTTGTACATATTCGTTAAAAAAATGTTTTGAAATCTCTGAAGATAGCCTTGGACATAAGGTTGAAATGCATCGTAAAATAAAAGAATATAGAAGTTATTTTGGACCTATCACCAGAAACTTGGCTTTCCCAAAAACTTTTAAATATCATCAAATGCCAAGCCAAGGCATATTTTCACAGTTAAAATTATTGTTATACGTAACTACCACAAAATCTACTTTTTATCATTATGCAATGAGTTTCAATCTGAAACTCAAAGGAACCTAAATATCATAAAACATGACTCGTACATATACATAATGATTATAAACATACCAACCATCACATTCATTATTAGATTGATTTGGAATTAGATAGTTTGGTTTTACTTCAAAATACTGAAAGATATTCGACAGATCTCATGACATCGAATATCCTCTAAATTGATGAAATGAAAAAATGAAATCCAGAGATAAGATTGAGAGAAATCCATGATAAATAGGCAATTTTTTCAAAGAACTGTTTACGAGATTGACCAGAGGACGGAAGATCATAATGATTTTCAACAAACAAAGTGCAGGAAAAACTCCCCAAAAGTTACGGTCGTCGATGTATTGAAATTAAATTTATAGACGACAGTTCTTCGGCGTCCAGCGCCTTCGGTGGTCGATCTTACAATAAAACACGTTACGAGGCAAGCAAAGACGTGTGAAAATATATGAAGAATGAGTGATATTAAGAAGTGTGCTGGCTGTATGAATGCATGTCTAATTGTGACGTCAGATTGTAGTGTGGAAGTTCGTATTTCCTGTTTATTGTAGGTTTCAAGTGTAAAAACGTAGGAAAAGCAAATCTTTTGTAAATGTAAATAAAAACAGCAAAATAACCAAATCTTTTCTAAAGAGCAACGATCTGCAGTGCGTGAGGTTCGATAAAACTAATCAATTTATACTCTGCAAAACTGAAGACTATGTAAATAAAAACGAAGCTTTCCTTCAGATGAAGATGGTATCAATTACTAGGAAAAAGTAGAGGAAGCGCTATCGAAAAGCAAGCAAATAAACTTGTAAAACGGCTATTAAGGATAGTCCTTTACCTTCTCAAAGCGAAAAGTTAGCAAGTACAGGCAGCAATCCAGCAAACTTTTTTACCTTCATTAAGCCCGGAGCCACATTTTTCTATATTTCATTTTTTACGCTGACGATATATCAACCACTCAAGCCCATACAAAATCATCATTTCTGACAGTGAATCTGCATGTGTTATTTCATTTCAATTGAATCAGTAGAAGTATGCCAGATAGGCCAAGGGGGTCCATTGGGTCTCATAGGGTGTAGAAATTCCATCACAAAATTTTTGTAATTAGCTGAAAAATGATTTCGAACATGTCCACGATGGTGTATAAAGAGTGAAAGTCATTTATTCATTGTTTGCATCATGCTCGTAGATGTGCAATAAGTTGGAAGATCGCAAAATGTGAATATTTTGCTTTCGCACATGATCTCGCGTGACTGGTTGGCCTATATGAACAACTCAACATAAATCGATGTCCGAAATGAAAGCTATCATTATATTCATAGTTGAGCACCAAAAACTGATTGATGACAAACTTTTCACAGCAGTAATGATAAGTTTGAGATCTCCACAGTTGTTTTTGGTTCTAGAAGCACAGCAATTTTGACTCATTTTAGGTCTATTTCTGATAGCTTTGGATAAATTTGAAGGAATGTACAAATGGAAAGGATTAGCTGCATAAATTAAATCAATTTCATCAAAATCAACTATCTGAGGCTTTATGGTGATACAAAATATCGTAAAACCGCCTCCTAGTACAAATGATGCTGTACTCAATGTGGTTGACTTACAAAAACACCATATTTTCGCACGTGTCTACTGAGAAGGCTGAAAGTCACTCAAGGGATTGGTTATACCGACCTGCTACACGCAAACATCATTGTTTTACTTAAAATCAACTTTCCTAATGTTTTGATATCGATTTAAGCAGGTAAACTAAGAATATGTTAAAGGGGTCCACTGGACCCCCCTCAGGTCTCAGAGGGTGTGAAAAAGCTCAGGTCTCTGAGGGCTAAAGATCATAAAGAAAAATCCGAGGATGGTTTTCCGGTTCGATCGATAGCTTCTGTCAATAACACACCGGTTGACAAAATAGATTGGATCGTTTCGAAAATATTATCGCAAGCCTTATGCTATGTTCCCGCCCATCTCACTAGCACTGATGATTTAATTTCAGTTTTGATTAATCAGTCAGTTTATTCACTGGACGCAAAAAGTTTATATCAGAGTATTCCATTAGCGGCTGGTATACAATATAATACAGAAGATCTACAAAGTAATTGGGATAAAATCGATCATTTTGGAATAAAGATTGAAAACATAGAAAAATTGTTGCGCTTTGTCTGATACAATTATGAAATAAAATATAATGGTAAAATTTATAAGCAAGTTATAGGAGTACCGATAAGATGTCACCTGGCACCGCCTTTTTCCATAATATTTATGCATAGGCTCGAAACCGAAGCCTTGGAAAATTTAAGTTTCACTCCAGGTTTGTACAAACGGTACATAGATGATATAATTATCGCTCCTTTAAAGTACGATGAAAATCAGTTTAAATCATTACAAGAAACGTTTAATTTGATTAACACAAATATTAAGTTTTCGATAGAAGTTCCAAAGCCGCAGAATTGGTTGCCATTCTTAGATATAAAGATTTGCATACAAGGTGAGAAATGTCGTTCTGGCATTGTTCTAAGTGAAGATTCATTCTTACCGGCACTTGTCAAGTCTAATAGTAAAAAATAGTATAAATACGATAAGCAAGAGGTCCAATGACCCTGAGCTGCGGAAGGAGAAAATTTCTAAGTTTAAAAATATTTTGGAAAGTAATTGTTATAATAAGATGGAGATGAATATGAGAAAGTCAAATAAAGTAAATAAAACCCGTCAAGAAAGGAATATGAATTTCAAACCATCTTATGTAAATGATCGCTGTAGCCGCAAAGTTACTAAATTGAATAAAAAGTTTCCGGTTAATTTAATAAATGAGTACGGCTGCAATTCAACGTCTTTTCTAAAGATTAATAAAACAAATAAATCTTACGACTGTAATATTTGTAAAGACTTGGTAAATACTAAATTTACTTGTAGAGACCGCTTCGTAGTTTACCAATACGTATGTACTCATTGCGGAGACCTTTACTTCGGTAAAACAGCGAGGATGTTGAAAACGAGACACTATGAACATATGAGAGCAATTGTGAATAAAAAAAATAATAGCAGCGCTTTGTATCAACATCTTATAGACAAACACAACGGAGAGGGCAGCATCGGAAATTTTCAGATCGGTCTCATTATTAGTAAACTGTTCAACACACGAGCCACAACAATAGCAGAAGCAAAGGCAATCACACACTTGAAACCTACAATAGACAGGAAAACACTACAATCTGACGTCACAATTAGACATGCATTCATACAGCCAGCACATTTCTTAATATCACTCATTCTTCATATATCTTCACACGGCTTCTTTGCTTCGTAACGTGTTTTATCGCAACATCTTTTGCATGGCAATCTGATCTATCGTTTATTTAATTTCATTGTTGTTAATTGTAAGATCGACCACCGAAGGCGCTAGACGCCGAAGATCTGTCGTGTACTAATTTAATTTCAATACATCGACGACCGCAACCTTTGGGGAGTTTTTCCTGCACTCTTTTTGTTGAAAAAAACTGTTTGGAAATCATACTATTAAATTGAAGTTATTGTATCAATTCGAAAGAACAATTGGACGCGCGGTTATAACGGAATATGAAAAGTATTGATTATTTTCTTATTCCGTTATAACCGCGCGTCGAATTGTTCTTGCGAATTATTCTTATAATTTCAATTTAATAATATGAGAAATCAAATTCATGCATAACTTCATATATATGCCTACTTAGGCTCATGGAGAAGATTCATAAGATACTTACATATTTTGTCAAAGTAGGTCTCCGTTTTATTGTGTCCTGTGCATTCAGCTTAGAGGATACTCATCTTATGGTATAAACAACCAGCCTATACTCATGAATACAGATCGAAGGATAACCCAATACAGTAAACTGGATGATCGAATTATCACGAAGAATGTAATTTAGCACTGCATCCACACTGCAGGCCCGTAGATGTAGATTCTCCACTGTCCACTAGGGGGAAGGAGGGGATGTCGCTTAGTGTCCAAGAATTGTCCATTGGGAGAGAAAATCCCATATTTTGTCCATGTGGATTATTGACGACTTCTTACAGTATCTGCGCATCACTTCATAGATTCCCCACAATTCACTTGGCTCTCCTTTGTATCATGCAGCTATCCCACATGTCTAACTGCGGAATCAAGAGTGGAGGGATAATTTTCAGTCTGTTTGGCTCACAAATGTCTGTATGATGTCAGGAAAAGGGATTACAGTTCAACTCTCGGCGGAAATGATGTTTCTGGCATTGTCTGTAGAGATAACGTTGATCTATGGCCGATGAGGACTGCTCAGTGAGTGGTGAGTATCATCATGCAAGGAGTGAGTTGAATGTTTATCAAATTATTGCTCCATTAGTTGACGAGTGTGCTCGGGTTTATATTGACGTGTGTTGATGATAATGTACAAGTCTGGGAAGATTGATCCGTTCATATGAGGAGTTTTAGCAGCGAGTAGGCATCGTGTTGGATTCCAGAACAGATGTCAAGTAGTAGTATTGATAATACGTTAATTGTAGGACAATAGCCTGTCTTGAAGATGACTTCTGCGTCACTCGTATTCATTTTGCACCGTCCGTGGCCGAGTGAAGAAGGTGCGAGCTCGTCTCCACCGCGGACTTCGGTTCGATTCCTGGGTCAGGCGAGTGCGGTCGGCGTGGCCAAGTGAAGAAGGTGCGAACTCGTCTCCACTGCGGACTTCGGTTCGATTCCTGGGTCAGGCGAGTGCGGTTCGCGTGGCCGAGTGAAGAAGGTGCGAGCTCGTCTCCACCGCGGACTTCGGTTCGATTCCTGGGTCAGGCGAGTGCGGTCCGCGTGGCCAAGTGAAGAAGGTGCGAGCTCGTCTCCACCGCGGACTTCGGTTCGATTCCTGGGTCAGGCGAGTGCGGTCCGCGTGGCCGAGTGAAGAAGGTGCGAGCTCGTCTCCACCGCGGACTTCGGTTCGATTCCTGAGTCAGGTGAGTGCGGTCGACGTGGCCAAGTGAAGAAGGTTCGAGCTCGTCTCCACCGCGGACTTCGGTTCGATTCCTGGGTCAGGCGAGTGCGGTCGGCGTGGCCGAGTGAAGAAGGTGCGAGCTCGTCTCCACCGCGGACTTCGGTTCGATTCCTGGGTCAGGCGAGTGCGGTCCGCGTGGCCTAGTGAAGAAGGTGCGAGCTCGTCTCCACCGCGGACTTCGGTTCGATTCCTGGGTCAGCGTGGCCTAATGAAGAAGGTGCGAGCTCGTCTCCACCGCGGACTTCGGTTCGATTCCTGGGTCAGGCGAGTGCGATCCGCGTGGCCTAGTGAAGAAGGTTCGAGCTCGTCTCCACCGCGGACTTCGGTTCGATTCCTGAGTCAGGCGAGTGCGGTCTCAGCGTGGCCTAGTGAAGAAGATGCGAGCTCGTCTCCACCGCGGACTTCGGTTCGATTCCTGGGTCAGGCGAGTGCGGTCTCAGCGTGGTCTAGTGAAGAAGGTGCGAGCTCGTCTCCACCGCAGACTTCGGTTCGATTCCTGAGTCAGGCGAGTGCGGTCGGCGTGGCCTAGTGAAGAAGATGCGAGCTCGTCTCCACCGCGGACTTCGGTTCGATTCCTGAGTCAGGCGAGTGCGGTCACAGCGTGGCCTAGTGAAGAAGGTGCGAGCTCGTCTCCACTGCGGACTTCGGTTTGATTCCTGGGTCAGGCGAGTGCGGTCTCAGCGTGGCCTAGTGAAGAAGATGCGAGCTCGTCTCCACCGCGGACTTCGGTTCGATTCCTGGGTCAGGCGAGTGCGGTCTCAGCGTGGCCTAGTGAAGAAGGTGCGACCTCGTCTCCACTGCGGACTTCGGTTCGATTCCTGGGTTAGGCGAGTGCGGTCGGCGTGGCCTAGTGAAGAAGGTGCAAGCTCGTCTCCACCGCGGACTTCGGTTCGATTCCTGGGTTAGGCGAGTGCGGTCGGCGTGGCCTAGCGACTTTATGGTCGTCATTCTTTGTAGATATTCAGTATAAAGAGCTGATAACCGTGCATGTTTCCAAGTGTAATGTAATGTAGAAAATGGTGTGTCAACGCATCGCAACCACTTAAATTACAGATTTGATCTCATTTGTTTAATTTTGCAAACATTGAGTTATCCATTATTATTATTCATACAATGATAGCTTAACGATGCTAAACACGAAGAAGATTATCGAACGCACAGTGTACACAAGTTGATTAGCTGCAAGTCTGCCAACTGGTTTCATTGAAAATGTGATTCCCTGAGAGGTTCTCCCACTACCCTCCATAAATTACAAGGAGCCGTCCATAAAGAAAATCCGCCTTTTTCGACTCCCTCTGCCCTCCACGTCCCCACATGTTCTGATCTTTCCACTCCCCACTTCATATTTACATATTTGCTCCACCAATAATGCCGAGAGATTTCTTGCGAGTACAAAATTGATTGAGATTCCACAGCTCTCGCAGATTCCTAAAGAATTCAAATGATCATGAAAATTCACAAAATTGTCTTCCTATCTTAGCCATCACCACTAAACATTTTAATAAGTAGTATTTTCTCAATATTCAAATTTCCAATGCTCTCTTCGATGTCTATGGCATAATCACAGAATTGAAGATTTTGTTTATCTGCTTCGGTTTGCTAGAAGTGTGATTAATACGAAATTGACGGCACATTGAGGAACCTATTAGGTGGGCAAAAAGGAATTCCTAATACCTTACAGAGATAGGAAAAAGTCGTGGGTCGCTTGCGAATTAATGTGAGTTCCAGCAAAGTGCTTCGATTGCCACAATTCCTTCAGATTCGAAGAATTCAGATTATTATGTTCGCCCTTCCGATCATTATTAAAAAAAGTAGCAGGCGTACGAAAATTAGTTCACCTGATAATTTCACATCCTCTCCTCGGCATTTCTGACTCTATAGTGCATACAACACTGAGTCGAAGCCAGGCATCGATGTGTGTTTTGGTGTGTGCGAAGTGATATCAGAGCACGCACGCATCTCTCACTGGCTCCGGTTCCTCTTCAGACAGCTTATTGTTTGCCATTTCCAATAGCAAGCGATACACGAATTATCCATTCGAGAAGGAGCAAGTTGTTTAATCCTGTGATGTGCCATTTCGATATTTAGGTTACATACAATTCTTCCTTTCTAGGAAGCCGAAGCGCGCGCAGATGAATCTAATTCTGTAGGCATAATAGATGTATCAGGATAGGATTCATGTTCATATTTACATATTAATGCAGTCATGCTGAAAATCGCAACTCTTCGTTGAAGCTAACACTGAAAATTCATGAAGTGAAAATTCAAACCTTGAAGAAAGAGCTTCCGGTGGACCAAATCCAACGCTTTCTGATGAAATTTGAAAATGCGCCAAAACCAAAAGTCCCAAAAACTCAGGTTGATCAACATAGTATTACGAGATCCACAGAAAAATGCTAAACACCCCTCCCCATGTATGAATATGGTCAAGTGTTAGGGTGCGTTTACAATGGCAACTTTATTGCTGACATTGACACTCAGAGGGTGAGCTGATTAACAAACACTAGAACAGCAGAATGCATCCCAACAACGTCGTCAGCCGAGGACCACCCGCGAGTTTCGACCCCTTCCTCGAAACTCGCTTGCCTGGGTGGCGGTGTCCATAGAGTAAATATATTAGGTAGAGTGGTAACTCCGCATTTATTAAATCCCCAATGTGTATACACTTTCGATTTTATTAAATGAAATCGTGGGAGATACAGTCGGAATTGTCACCAACTGTGAGATATGCGCATTTATGCAGTTTTGAAGAAATTACAACGGAATTGACTGATCATGATAGCATAAAGCAGAAGGAAATGATTTTTTTTACAGATAGTCGGTGTCTGACAGCCTTGGAGAGGTCATGTTTGCTATATTCCTTTCAAGCTGAACCTCAAGAGAATCTTCTTAAGCGTGATCAGGCAACAGATGCCACTGGCATGGCAAAATCACAGATTCAGAGACAATGATTTCAATTAACTTTGAAAGATGTAAAGGTCCACATTATTCAGATTCAAGAAATGAAACATGAATTTAGTGAATCATAAAATCATGCAGGTGAAAATTGAATGTAAAACCTGAAATTGCAGCCAAGAGAGCACGAATAATATCGCGATTTTTTCATGAAGACTTCCATTATAAAACGGAATCATGAAATTCCCTTGATAATCAGCTTAATTTCTGCTTAGTTAGAATGTTTATCAGCAAATATTCATTACTTATGATATCCAACTTGTTTCATGCTACTTATATAGGAGAGTTATCTCGGTAGTATTTAAATTGGCAAAATTTTGACTTTTTTTAAAAGTGTTCAAATAATTTTTTGGACTACGGGAACGTAATCTCCGCAAAAAACTGAATCTTTTGATATAAAAATTTTCACTGTATACAGATGCTTTTTTGAGTCGACATTCTACCTATATATCCCTACTCTATGGCGGGGTTCACTAAGGATGATCAATCCTTAGCCGCTGCTGAGTGAAAGCTTTGTACGGCTCCATATCCACGCAGATCCTCTCATTGCTGTTCCACTCAGCTCTTTCTCTACATACGTGACCTCTCTCCCTAGTCCTAAGCTCCTCAAAAACCGCACCAGCGAGTGTCCGACAAACCCGCGGCAACCGTCTTCTACCGGCCACATATTGATCGTCCATCCTTTCCTCCTACACTCTTCCACCACCTCTTCATATCGATCCATCTTTCTCTCATGCGCCTCTTCTAGTCGATCCTCCCACGGCACTGTTAGCTCCACAAACATGCACGCTCTCTGTGATGTTGACCACACGATCAGATCTTGACGTGGTAGTGTCACTACCCCCACCTCCGCCGGAAATTTGAAACCGCCGAGCACATCACAAGATACGACCCGTCCTTTGCAGGAATTCACAAATTCAATTTCTTGGGTTTCCATTTGGCTTTTGTTCTTCTCCATCGCCCTGCCGATTGTCGTGTGCAGAACTTTCAGCATTTCGTCGTGCCTCCAAGTGTACATTCCACCACTGAGCCTGATTTGACAAGCGGAAAGAATATGGTGCAACGTCCTCTCTCTCTCCACATTCGCATCTGTAACCCTCCTTAATTCTTCATATTTTCAAGTTCACTGGCGTCGGTAACAAATCGCACGTTGACCGAATCAGAAACTTCGTCTCTCCACGGTAGTGACACAGTCCACGACACTTGTGTATTATGCATCATGCAATTGAGATTAATGCATTTCTCGAAGGCATGCCATTGTTTCCATTGTCTTCTTTTCTGACTCATTATGAATCAAAAGGCGTCAGCAATAAATCTGCACGTACAACGCACCCTTAACATGTATCAGACTTTGCCTGAGTGGATCAAATCGTGCTAGAAAGTCACAGACAAATGCATCGCCCACTTCCGTAACTCCTGTATTTCCCTCTGTTTCACAGTCCCATACTTTGAAGGAAAAATCCTTTACATGCAAACCTATTGAATTTGCGCTCATTAATTGCTTTGTAGTGTTGATTAAAGTTCAGTTTATAATGTAGTTTTGAAAATCTAATCAAGCTGCGATAATAATGCTTCACAACTGTCACTACTTCGCAGTTATTACAATTGCAGACTCAATTTTCAGTAACTGCGTAATATTGATAGCAAGAACAAATCGTCGAAGTATCAATATTGCAGATTAATGTCGTCTATGAGGTTGTATTCTGACAAATGCATAAATAAATGCTCGAATAAAATACCACACAACATTTGGTAAATTCTCCTTATCATAAAGAAACATCTTCCAGTATTCTTGTGAATGCAGAGTGCTGAGATTGTGTTTTTGCGAAATTCTAGCACATTTTGCGCAGCGAAGATTCATATTCTTTATTTATCATATATTTTTCTCATATATTTTTCACAGAAGTTTCATATTCTTCAAGAATTCGGAAAATTAGGAATAGATATTGCAGATTCTATCCTCTATCCGCTTATTTGGTTTGTTGATATTCCATCATGGACTTCTGGAGAGTTCTGCACAAGAAAGTCATTGCTTCTGAAGATCGCATAATTACTTCTGCGCCCGAAAGAACGCTCGCAATCTGAGTTTCATGTGTTCCCGATGATTCGATTTCTATGGCGTGATTCGATGCCGTGTAGACTCCTACATCCATAGAAACAGATTGTTTATCTGAAGTTGACAAGAATGGAAATTGACTCAAGGTCGCGTCACATCAGGAGGGACTAAGTTGGGGCATGAACTACCAATGAAAAGCTTAGAATTGCACATGTGACTGATTCCAACCCAATGATCCAGTCGTCGAAAAGTGCATCCAGGTGAAAATGCGTGCGATCTTTATACCACTATTGTGAATTGCATGAAGCTTTACCTCCATTTCCAGAGGCTTTATTGTTGTCAATGTCTATGCCTATATCGCGGATGCCATCACTTTCCATCACGAATTTCATTATTGAACTGAATCTTTCACAACATTCAGTTGAGATCATAGAGTAGGGATATATAGGCAGAGTGGCGACTCAATAAAGTGTCTGTATGCAGTGAAAATTTCTATTTGATAGGATTCTGTTTTTTACGGAGATTACGTTCCTGTGGTCCAAAAAGTTCATTTGAGTAGTTTTTAAAAAGCTAATTTTTTGAAAATTTGCATACTAGTTTGAAACAAGTTTGTCATCAAAAGGAATGAATATTCGCTAGCAAGCATCTTAATTAGGCGGAAATTAAGCTGATGATCTAGCAAAATATCATGAACTGCGCTATAATGCAAGTCCCTGCGAGTCTTCAAGGAAAAGTTTAGATCTCATTGTGATTCACAAGGCGTCATCTCTTGAATCTGAATAATTATGTGGACCCATTAACATCTTTTAAAGTTTCTGATAAGCTTCTTGATTATGATGTTTTGTTTTTTCAGTGGCAGTTTGTGATATGATCACGCTTATGAAAATACATGTATTCTTATTGTAATAGACATGAGCTTCGACCAATGGTAACCCATCGAATTGCCAATTTAGCAAACTATATTGCCTCTGCTAATTGGCATGATATAGAGGATTGTGGAATACTATTCTTTATTCTGTATTGCTATCATAATCAGTCAGATTCGTGTTAACTTCTCCATGTGTAGAAATTTGCATACTTATTCTATGGTTGAGATCATAGGAAGCAAGTTCCGCCAACCATCTCCGCAACAATCCCAAAATTCATAATAGTTAGGTCAACATCCTATGTCTCTGCTCTTTATGGAGTGATTGAAATACAATTATAAAACTTAAAATGGAAAAATGAGCAATCATATCCAAAACTTCTAAATATCTTTACCTCAATAACGATCCAGTGAAACCTCAGCTAGTTAGGTCCCACTCTACCCTCACAACAAAGTTTATCACCATTTCAAGAGCTTGGATAAGCAATCACAAAAGTTGGAGCGTATAGACAGAGGAGCAAATCAATCTCTTTGGTGATCCCCGACGCACATGTCAATTGATCCGAGATTCATCAACAGCCAGGATTGTTATTATCGTGATGTCTTTTTGAATAAGCCTGTAGCCATCCAGCGTACTTTTTGCAGTTACTCCGAACACTTTGCAACGCACAAAGACATTGCAGTCATTCACACGCGCACAAGCTCCACATTTTGCCTCCCTTTTTTCTTTAGTGTACTAATTACCAACTCTAACATAGCTTTCTGTCCATCTCAACAAGTTTCTCACCAAGTTCGCTGACATAGCTTCTGTCCATCTCAACAACCTATTCACCAAGTTCGCTGACATAGCTTTCTGTCCATCTCAACAACCTACTCACCAAGATTGTTGACATAGCTTTCTGTCCATCTCAACAACCTACTCACCAAGATCGCTGACATAGCTTTCTGTCCATCACTCCACGCTGATCCAGAACATCGCGGCTCCCAAGCAGACATGGTAGACAGAGGTGATGTCAGCTTCTTTGCGATCTTCGTTAGTTTGATCAGCATCTACAAGGGAAGTTCATGATGAGGTTTCTGTCATTGAATCATTCCATTCTCTACCTACTGGATGTTTTCCTGGTCCAGTACTGGCGCTAAATGCATAGATATTAGCTCCGGAGAAGGCGAATGGCGTCAGATCAGCGTTGATTGCTTCCTGGAAATGAAGAACAGAAAGATTCAGGAAATTTAACCGTTGGGAGCTCATCCTGTCTTCGGTTGGTTGTCTAAAAGGGAAGTCTCGAATTTTAAAAGATTAATGAAACGTTGCAGACACAGACGATATCAAGCTCTCCTGAGAAGTTTGTGAATACCTCTTTACACACCTCACCTGCTATCTTTTAAACTAATGTTCGGAAGGATTTACTTTATCAAAAAAGCCTGCGAGCAACGGCTTGAATTCCTCGAATCTGAAAGAACCGGGACGATCGGAGCATCTTTATGGAGTCAATAGCGATTTGCAATGAACGACAACTTTTGTCATTCAGTTGCATCAATGTTTTCTTTTCGTCCGCTTTGTAAGTTCTCATCTGTATTAGTTTGTGTCTCTTGCAAACCGCTGCGCTTAAGCAATGGATAAAAGTGGAATAATGATCTTCAAGAGGAAGACATAGGATGAAGTAGCGGGAGAACAGTCGACGAAGAAAGGGAAAGCAAAATGGAGGTGAAGAAATGAAACAAAAAGTTGTGGATGCATTCAAAGAACAGGTAATTTCTAACTATTTTGAGCATCGAAATATGGGAGCAAATAGAGTGTCATCTTCGCAGGTCAACTTGTGATGCACGTCATATTCCGGTTAATATTAGTAAACGATGCACAAAACTCACCGTATTTGTCAGCACATATTTGTAAGCATATCCCAACATCTGCTTCGAAGACGCCTGCAACAGAGAATGCACAACTTTAGGATTCAGTTTATTGGAAATATAAACGAGAAATGTTTTAAAGGTTCTTTCTACAGGATACATGCTAATTTTCAACTCTCTACAGATGAACAAATATTTCAATCCCACGCGACCAACATCAGCTGTCATCGCAAGTTGTGGAACTATCAAGGCCCTGAGGATTCCAACCAATCATAAAATTACTGAACGCTGCGGAAGCAAGTTATAAAAGCTTTATACCAAACTGAAAGCAAAGTTAAGTAATGCACAATCGCTTGTTTGTGGGTTCATTCATAGCGGCAGCGATTTGATATCCTATTGATCAGTCCCCAGTCTCTCAAATATATATACATCGCTTCGTCGCTCAGTTGCCAGCTGATATCAAGAGACAAGCGCGCGCTCCACTAACCATTTTTCTTCCCTAACGACATTGCAGGGTAAAGCGACAGTGATCACTGTGGCATGAAATTCCGTTTCCATTGCTGTTCCATTTCTGTTTGACAACCGTAGAAAAGCAAAGCTCATCCTGATGCACACAATTGGGATTTCTTCCTCATACGATCACACACATGGACCATATGATTCACACAGCAAATACATCAATGATTTAACCTGTCGCTGGAATTCCCTGAATTGTTGCTCACTGTTGCTTTCCTCCATCGCCCTGATGACACAGCGACATGCACTGAACAAGAAAACGACACGCATTGAATGAAGGAGTGACATCGTTCACGGAGAAGTCAGAGAAATCTTTGTTCCAGGATGATGACAACTCAGTTGGCCAATCAGGGAAACGACGAAACGACAAAGCGCTATAAATAGAAGTCAGGCTTCAGTTTGGATTAGTCCCATTATTGCATACCGAGAGATACGCAAGTTGTCGTGGAATGCATGTTATGTAGCGAGTGGAATGTTTCTTTTTCTCTATTCCTTCCATAGAGTAGCCAGAGTGTCGACTCATAGAAATATTGGCATACAGTGAACATTTTTATACCGAAAGATTCAATTTCTTGCGGAGACTACGTTCATGCGCTCCTAAAGCTTCTGTCACTTTTTAGGAAGCTACAGTTTTGCAAATTATTGTTGTATTTACATACTAGCGATTTGAAACCTCTACATATATGTAATTAGCACGAACCTTATTGAATATAAAAGGGAATCTACAGTTGCTAACAAGCATCTCAATTAAGCGGAAATTAGGCTGATGATCAATGAAATTTAATAAACCTGAATACATAGAGTAAGTATATTAGGTTGAGTGGTAACTCCGCATTTATTAAATCCCCAATGTGTATACACTTTCGATTTTATTAAATGAACTCAAAGGAAATGCAGTCGGAATTGTTTCTAAATGTGAGATATGCAAATTTTGAGGTTTTGGAGAAATTACAACGGAATTGACTGATCATGATAGAAGGAATGATGGTATTTCACAGATTCTCATGACAGCCTTGGAGATTTAATGTTTGTCAAATTAGCAATTCAATAGGTTCCTATAGTTTCATCAGTAGAGCAAAATCACAGAATCAAAGACAATGATTTTAATTAACTTTGAAAGATGTAAATGGGTCCACATCAGTATTCAGATTCAAGAAATGAAACATTAATTTAGTGAATCATAAAATCATGCCTGTGAAAATTGAATGTAAAACCTGAAATTCCAGCCAAGAGAGCACGAATAATATCGCGACTTTTTCATGAAGACTTCCATTATAAAACGGAATCATGAAATTTCCTTGATAATCAGCTTAATTTCTGCTTAGTTAGAATGTTTATCAGCAAATATTCATTACTTATGATATCCAACTTGTTTCATACTACTTATTTAGGAGAGTCATCTCGGTAGTATTTAAATTGGCAAAATTTTGACATTTCAAAAATGCTCAAATAATTTTTTGGACCACGGGAACGTAATCTCAGCAAAAAACTGAATCGTGTGATAAAAAATTTTCAATGTATACAGATACTTTTTTGAGTCGACACTCTACTTATACATCCCTACTCTATGCCTGATTATAATGCAAGTCTTCATGGAAAAGTTGAGATCTTATTGAACTTCTTGGCTGAAATTTCAAGTTTTGAATTATATATTTTCATCAGCATGATTTTATAATTCTCTAAATCTATGTTTCATTTCATCAATCTGAATTATAATGTGGAACCATTTACATCTTTTTCGCTCTTTTTTTGATATTTGATATAATCACACTTATGAAAATACTCTTATTAATCGGGCTGATCATTAAGGTAATAGTAACAACTTAACAAGCACCAGTTCTTCAAAGCTTTCGTGACATGAGAGATTAGTAAAATATTGCTGCTACATGACCAGCCAACTCCGTGGTTATTTCTACAAAACTGCAAAACTTCAAACTTCAAAACTCATCTAACACTTGCTACTGGGTCTCAACTCCAGTTCATTCAATAAAATTGAAACTTCATACACATTGTGGATTTGATTAATGCTGCGTTGCTGCTACACACTGTAAATCGCTGGATACGAAAATTACATACAAACATATACCGAATTCACATACAATTTGAAACTAACATTTGATACCAGATTCTCGTATGGTTACAGATTTCTGGTATGTTTTTCATACCACATCTCACTTACACGTACTTTAGTATGTGATTGGTATGTAGTGATACGAACTATTCTATCTGTGATTGGCTGTTTTACACTGAAATATGAATTGTTGGTATGTTTCATATACGAGACCCGATGCAAATTCATCCTTATTCGTATGCCTCTGTTATGTGTTTCGTATGAAGAGGTTTAAGTCACATAGCAAAAAATATATGTATTATATACTACTGTCAAATAACTTTTTTCAGTAATACCAGTCGTGAATATTTTTTGTTTGATAGATTGACATTTAACTAGTTTAGATTTATCGAGATAATGCATAATTGTTGATGGTTAAATACTTATTGATTATTTATAAAATGCCTTAAACTTACATGCATTGAAGTCGAATTCAGTATTGAAAAATATACCAAAAAATATTTCGCATGCACCCTTCGAATGTCATTGGTATTGAGCGATTTACAGCGCACTTGCTATACTTGCTACCTACTATACTTACTCTGTTTCTTGTCAATCTCACTTTTCTCTCGTCTTGTGTTTCTATTTCTTGCGAACTTATTGGTAATAAGGTTTGTTATTCTTATCATTAAGGTTTGTGCGAACTTATTGGAAACCAGTATCACGCTCGACTGCGCTCTCAGCTCAAAATTAAGTACATAATGAATAGCTCTGATGAAGTTGCTGATGAATTAATCAGCCGCCAACAAACCGTAGAGACATAAAGTTATCGCCTAGACAATGATGAGTTTGAGAAGAAAACAGGCGGCGAGGATTGCCTCTCAAGCGGCGTTATCGACACACAGTATACCGACCTGTGATTTTGAAAAGCTGTTTGCAGATGGATTAACCGATCATACTTATGGTGAAAGTAATTTATTTGCACTTTCAAGGGAGAAAAGAAACTTCTAACAAATATTGTGATAAATACATTTTGTCTTAGAGAAGGATGAATTGAATCAATTGAAGGATACTTCAATTGACAAACTTCAAATGATTGCAAAATGATTTATAATGAATTTCTGCTATTCTCATCTTAAAACAGGATAAAGTTCATACTTTGTGACTCCATATGTTTCACTGTGCTGAGATATGAACTCCCAGAACTATCATGATTCTTCATTAAGCATTCAACAGCTTCATAAGACTCTTAATAGCATTGTTGCAGCAAGCGAGAAAATCAACCTCCATCTTAACGTCAAAAAATCAAAACTGCTGATGATACTGAAATAAAAACACTTTCTCTCTCTCTCTTCTCTCTCAGTCAATACACAGTCCAGTTGTAGCTCATAAGACAACTTTTTGCGGCTCTTTGAAGCTTTGAGGTAATTACCATTGGCGATGGCATGAAGTGCAATGAAAAAGCTGTATTATCATAAGGAAGAAGCATAGAAATTCTACCATTATCTTTAACGTGAAGGCGCAATTGTCAGGTTCGATTTTCATAGGCCTACATGTATATTGTCCTCGGAATGCATTACTAATGTCCGCTTCTACACTTAATGCACATCTGTGCAGCTTTGCGGTTCTCCTAGTTTTACAGATACTTTTACTAGTAGATCAAACGCTCAGAATCTACTGTAGATGAATCAGAGCATAGGGAAATTAAACTTGTAGTATTTCAACTTGAACATAAGCAATTTCAAGTACATACAAAAGTCAGTGATACGTTCGCACACTTTGAAACCATTCCGACATAGAATTGCGAACTCTATAATAATAAACGACTAGAACGGCCAGGTTTGTTTTTCAGGCAGGAAAAGTTTATCCTGTTCAGTTGGTAAAATTCATATTTTGATATTTTTGAAGTGATTTTGCGATAGATCGGTGAACATTTGGAAACGTTATTTACTTACAATTTTCCTTATAAGATGTTGCAAAGCTAAAGTCGTTGGGAAGTTCCATCGACTTAAACTAGCTTGTATTGGACCACCTTACGGCAAGAACTGTTGCATGTTTCAGTAATTAGCTTCTTCTAAGGCATTCTTTACTCTGGCAGTTCAGGTGCTGTGAAGCAGAACGCACTTTCACTTAGATACACTGATCATTGGGTTAGAATCAGTGACATGTGCAATTCTAAGCTTTTCATTGGTGGTTCATTCCCCAACTTAATGTAGTTCCCGCGCATGAGCAGCGACCTGGATTAAATTTCCATTCTAGTCACCTTCAGATAAACAATGTATTTCTATGGTGGAAGATCATATACTGTGTGTAGCTATCTATGTACCTCAACTACGTATTACCAGGATTCACATGATGGTCGATATCATGTATTATTCATTGCTTCAGTAGCATAACAAGTGCTCATTGCCGAAACAATAAAATTGAAATAACTTTTAGCGACGCATAACCGCAGCGATGAGAATATGTTTCCTCTTTGGAGAAAGATCTCTAATGGGAGAACATTGAGAAAAAGAGAACATGAACTAAAAGTGATGTTTTATTGTAATCTTGGGAGCAATAAAAATGGATTTGGATGATGTGGCTGTCATTGAGTGTCATAGAAGCTGATTGGGAATATATCAATTAATGAAGAAAATCAAACTGCAGCGTTAAGTTCGCAGTTAAGGAAAACCAAGAGATCTGAACATGAATAGGATGATGCTGGAGACAGGCAGGTTTGTATGTTGAGCGGGTGTCTAACAGACATGGATCTGGCCTGGTTTTGTGACAGCTAATCAATGTTAGTTCCTACTTCTAATTTGCATTAATGAGGGATGGGTAATTACCCCAGATGGTTTAAAAGTTTGTCTGAGTGATTATTAGTTTTACTACTCAATCACCGAATTAAGTGTCTAAAGATGGGAGCTTCATAAATTTGTATAGAAAAGCAAGTCTAAAGAGTGATCCATATACACTTAGCACAATTGAAAACGCACCACCTGTCAAATCCGTCAAATTAATCGCTATACACGATTGATAAAGAATGGAGGACGCATTCTAACCGACATAGATATCTGTGCTACGGCCCGACGACGGTCAGGGGTCTAATGACATGATTGACAGCTAATGTAAATGAATAGGACAAACTTTTAGTGATTAAGAAAAGAAATTATTAAACATAACATCTATACTTGTACAAGTTAATAGCGGGTATAACCTCCGCGAGCAGTCAATAAGGCACTGATTCGTCGCGGCATTCTGAGGACGAGCCGTCTCAGAAAATTTGGAGGAATTTGTTGCCAAACTGCAACCACTGTCTCTTGTAATTCACGCAGTGTTTGCGGAGGCGGGTCCCGCTGCTGAACTTGGCGCTTCAGATAATCCCACACGTGCTCGATCGGGTTCATGTCCGGCGACCTTGATGGCCAGCGAAGAGTCCGTATCCCTAAGTTTTCCTTCAGCTGCGTCACATTGTATGCACGATGCGAAGGTGCGTTATCATCTTGCAGGATCCAGTTGGCCACGTCTCCGAATGTTCGAGTCGCAAATGGCAGAAGATGCGTTTGCAGCAGTTCAGCATAACGCTCACCAGTCACGTTCGTGTTGAGCTCTACCAGCTCGGTCTTGCACGTCAGGGTGATGCCTGCCCACACGTGAACGGATGGCCCCTGTTGCTGATGAGTAGGCTGGACGTGTTGCTGCAGCATCTCTTGGCGTGGCACACGCCAAACACGAATGCGGCCATCATTGCGGAACAGACGAAACCGACTTTCGTCAGTGAAAATGATATGTCTCCATTGTGGTAGTCTCCAGTGAACTCGTTGCATCGCCCACCGCTCTCTTCGTGCCACATGCGCAGGTGTTAATCTGGGGCATTTGCGCATCTTCCTTGAGCGAAGTCCTTGCTCTCGAAGCCGATTTCTTATGGTGCCCGAGCTCAGGATGTTGCCTCTGCGACTTCTTTCGCCCCACATCAGTCGTAGCAGAGTTGCGGGGAGTGTGGGATTGCCTCGCACCATTCTGAGCAATCGCCGGTCAGCTCTGGCAGTTGTGTGACGAACTGCACCAACGCCAGCATGTGCCACGGTACCATTTGCTCTCGCTTTCTTGAGAAGTCGGGCAATCGTCGTATGCGAACGACCGAAATGTCGTCCGACTGCCCGAAGGGACATTCCAGCGTCAAGCATGCCAATAGCACGCCATCTTTCGGCATCAGACATTTGACGCACCATCTTAAGATTTTTCACAAAACCGTCATTTCCCATAATAAGTCGTTAATTCTATACTTCATGATCGAAGTTCAATTTGAACACATATTTGCTAAGTAATTCGGTAATAATAATGCTTGCTTCAGTAATTCAGTCTGAACAATTACGCAATCCCACCACCAGACCGCCGTCGTGCAGATAATCATGTCAATTAGCGTGCGTCCTTCATTCCATATTCAATCGAAGCGATTTACTTCGAATTAGCTGGATTTGACAGGTGGTGCGTTTTCAATTGTGCTAAGTGTACGTGTATTTTAAGACAAAGTGTCGGTTAAAATCAGAAATCAAGGCCTTTCGTCCGTCATGTGTTGACTGGAGTTACTGGTGTTAATCAAAGGAAAAAACACAGAATCAGGCAGGTCGACTCTTCTTCTGTTTGACTAGAAAGGAAGCATTGAAACATGCAACGTTAATAAAATGGCACAATCTGCTGGCATAATACCATAGAAATCGAACAATGAGCAGCCAGTTCAACATTAAACACGCCAAATTGTGCAAAGTTTCAGTGACTGTTATCAACCGGATCACACAGCAAAGAGACACAGACGATGTCAAGTTCTACAGAGAGAACGTTTTGTCGTTTTTTTTAAATAATGATCAGAGGGCCCAACATTATCGAGAAAACTTCTGCGCAATGATCTGAATTGTTTTAATATGAAGGAATCGTGACAATCGAAGCATTTTGAAAGAATTCACAGCAATCCGCAAGCGGCGTGCGACTATTTTTCCTATCTCTGTAAGGCATTAAAAATTTCTTTTTGCCCACTTAGTAAGTTCCAGTTTGTGCCATCGTTTTGAATCAGTCTGCACTTCTAGCAAAGTGATACGATTAAACAATCTAATTCTGTGGGAACATAACTTAATAACATGCAGTGTGAGACAAGGACGGTAAGTGCACAGCAATCAATGCTATTGCCATGGCACCCCTAGGCCAATCACGAACTGCTTATGGACGCACAGATCAGGTGCAATCGCTGACATCAGATCTACACAAAATCTTAAAGCGTTCTCTGACACTTGAGAGGTCACAACCGTTAGCAAGTAAATGGAGAGCAAAATAGCTCACATTCACCACATCCCAGCAGTTCTCGATGGGGTTCACGTCTGGAGAAATGCGTAGGCCTAGCTTTTATTCTCGCATTCTGCATAGATAATGCAGAGATTTCTTCGATCATTATTTGTCATAATAACCTCTAAACTTCACCTCAGTCATTATAGCAGATAATGCCCGCAAATCTATGCATAAATCTATACATAAAATAGTAACACTTGACAATGCATTGCTATGGAATCATGAGCCATGGACACCTAGACATTTATCTGGGTACACATCTAAGCGTCCATGCATGAACTAACAGATATTTGCGCAACTAGTGCATGATTGCTTCTTTATAGCATTCCACGAGTTAGATATCTTAAATGCCCGAGCCCGTAGGGTGAGGACCATTTAAATCTAACGAGTTCGAATGCTATGATGAAGCAATCTCATGCAGGAGTTGCGTAGAGAATTTTATTTGACGACGTGCTATGATGATCAAGGACAGATTGTGATTGACATGTCTATGATTATCAAGAGTATTTGAATAGAAATTTAGCTTCATCAGTCGTGAAAATATCTATTCACAGATCTAGTCTATACTAAAGCAGGACAAGAGCACTCATAATTGGCATAGATTGCGCGCCTTCCCACAGAATTAGACAGGTAGTCTCTTCTTCCGTTTGACTAGAAGGGAAGCACTGGAACATGTAACGTTAATGAAATGGCACAATCTGCTGACTAAATACCATAGCAATCGAACAATGAGCAGCCAGTTCAACATTAAACACGCCAAATTGTGCAAAGTTTCAGTGACTGTTATCAACCGGATCACACAGCAAAGAGACACAGTCGATGTCAAGTTCTTCGTTTTTTCGTGCGCCTGCAAACTTTTTTAAAAATGATCGGAGGGCCCAACATTATCGAGAAAACTTTTGTGCAATGATCTGAATTCTTCGAATCTGAAGGAATCGTGACAATCGGAGCATTTTGAAGGAATTCAGAGCAATCCGCAAGCAACGCACGACTATTTTTCCTATCTCTGCAAGGTATTAGACATTTCTTTTTGCCCACTTATTAAGTTCCTGCATGTGCCATCTGTTTGAATCAGTTTGCACTTCTAGCAATGTGACACGATTAAACAATCTAATTCTGTGCTCCTTCCAGTGCATTGGAGTAAATATTGTCTCCCACGCGGGCAATTATCTGCTTTACCAATCAAATAAAGTGATTGGATATCTACAATATATGCACCGAGACAAATAAAATGAATTTCTATAGTGAGTTTCTACGTTTAATTCCACTGAATTCATGGAGTTAAGATGTCCAATCAATTCGTATGAAAAGCTATGCATTTGCAGCCCACCACTTACTAGAAGATTCTCTTATATTTACCGATCAGGTTGCAAGGATATTTTCAGGATACAACCCGATAAAACGTCCTTAACCTTAGAATTCAGAAAGTAAGATCCACTGTGCATTGCTTTGCCAATTTTCATAACAATTGCACACATCTCACACTCACCAAAGCAAAGAATTGATTCAGTACTGAAGCGTCAAGGCCGACGATGAAATGTTGAACTCCTTCTCTTGATGCTTCGTCCAGCATTTGGCTGTTGTCATCCATAGAATTCGACCACTTCCGTATCACCAGTGGTTGTTCAACATTTTGAACCAATGTAGCGAAATTACTCAAATCTGCATAAAGAGATGAAAGTTATAATCTGCCTAAATTGAAGCAAAATGTAACAGCAGGCACGGGAGCATCAAGCAGTTTCCTAAGGCCCAGAAAAACGGCTATTCCTATGATCTTTACTCAGTGGAACCCTAAGGCCGCTGTCACACAGAATATATCGTCTTCCATCTTCAATCTTCCCTCTTCCACCTACCGCAGTTAAACTAGGGAAATTCATTTAGTCAGATTAAGTCAGCGCTATTTTTCTCTATTTACTGTTGCTATGACTACTGTCTTGATCCTCGTCCGCATTCGACATTGTTAACAAAGACTGTCATCTGATTGCTTCTCTTTGCAAATGACAGTTTCCTATATCTTCCTTGAGACGTCACTTCACGTTGTTATATTTTTAGAACAGTCTCGCGGCTGACGCCTGACGTCTTATGGAAATGAATTTGATCAGCCGGATAATTTCATATAGATATATATTTTAATGAAAGGGAAGTCTTCAATCTTTGAATAATGCATCGTTTTTGGTGGAACCGACCGAAATTTGTCTTAATCTACTGATCGGTTACAGCATTTGACATGTACGCGACCGGCTGGTGACCTGCTCCACCACTAACTTCTTTTTCATTTCAAGACTTGGGAGAGATTGCTATTTTGTTATTGAGTTTTCTCCATACTTGTATACTGTGCATACGCAATTTGAGGACCCATCCCAATCCGCGGGCAATATTTGAAGGATGACGGACAAAAATTATTCATAGAGTGCTTTTTTGATGCTTTCTGATATACGCACGTATGTAGACCTGTGAAAACAGGGGAAATACGTAGATATTTGAATAACTTGCAGATTACAGACAAATACATGGTTTCAATCTGTACATATTACTAAAAAAATTGCATGCAAGAATCTGCAGATCATAACATGATCTAACACAATACTACCATAGACATCAAATAGAATCGTAAAAACTAGAAATACTGTTTGCTTATGATGTTAGCTATAATGAAACATTTGAATAACATTTTTTCTAGTCTTTTGAAATGATTTAATATCTTCAAGTCACCCTTCTTCCTTATCATTTCAAAAGACTTAAAACATTATTCAACCTTTGGAATATCTCTGCATTGCGTACAAGTAGGTTATCTCTGCATTATTTTGATCCCCTTACCGTTTGACTTTGCTGGAAGAATGACAAGTCCATTTCGAAAGTTTTCCCGTTCTTCATGGAGAAATTCTTTCAGTACAAGAAGCTGAAGAACAGCTCCAGGATAGAGTTGTAGTTGATAATTGTGCTCTCCGAACTCAGTCTGGTAAGCAGAACTCATTCTCAGATGCGGTAGATGAATCTGTTGACTGAGGCTGTTGAGAAGAGAATTGATGGCCGGAGTACGCGAATAATCCAGCAACACTTTCAAGTTCTTCGTTGCGGAAAGCTTGGTGCAGACTGAAAAGGAAGCTTCAGGTTTAAGGACAGACGAGAGAGAGAGAGAAATGTTTATTTGTTCTTTAAATGACAATCGGAATATACATGTACAAGAGATCCAACATTCATAGACAATCAAGATAATATAAAGTTAATCACAAAAGGCAGACGATGAAGTTATGCTCATTTTCGGAAAAAAGAGTTTCTTCGTAAAGATGAATTGGAGCAAGGAGCAGACAGTCGACCACTGGGAAGGCGAGGCGGAAACAGGTCTTTGACGAATGTGTCGGGGATCTCATGAAACACCTTTAAAGCTGACGATGCCCGACGCGTTGTAAGATCAGGTAAGTCAGTGATGCCCTTTATCCTGAAACTCTGCTTTGAACTGTTTGCAAGCGTCTTGAGTCTTCATTAAACAAGCCAACGAAAGCGGGAGATGCGTACTCAAATAAAGTTCTGATGCGGGATGGATTTGAAATCCTATTTGAAATTCTTAATTGCTGTACAGGCCATCATTCGCCGTAGGATGTACATGTGCTGAGCGCATAGTCTGTCAGTACCCCATCCATAATGACACCAAGAAAACAGACATTCTGCTTGAAAGTTATATCATCAAACTCACTTTCGAGGTCGAGTATTTCCTGAAAGTCTCCTCGATATCTTCTCAGCCCCGCAGTCTTACGTTGGTTCAGTTGCATATCATTTCTAAATGACCAATTGCGTATGACAGTGATCTCCGATTTAATTCTCTCGGTATCATGAGGAACAAAGGACTTTCTAACGTTTGCTACAAGGATTAGACTTTCACTTTCATTGGGTTTAATTAGATTAGACTACAAATTCCTTTGACTATCAGTCAAGAGTGACAGTTAAAGTGGAAAAAGCAAATTTTTAGCTGCCACTTTTTACTGATACTGAGAGCATGATATAACATTAATTAACATGGATTTTTGAGGGCACGCAAACGCCTGAAGATGCCCTTCACTGTTGCCCGAAAAATCCATGTTAATGTTATATTCTGTGAAGCCAGAAGGGCAAGATAAAAATATTGCATCCCACCAATCAATCCCACCAAGAAGCAGGTCTATGAAAATTCATCTAAGAAGACATGAATGCATACAGGGTGTGCAACACGATATGCACATTTTCTTCATTAAATGCTACGGTGAATTTTATTCCGTACTTCGAATATTATATTATAGCTTATTATGGATAACAAAACTGCACATATTCTTCAACAGTTGATACTTTCATTGGAGAGAAGCCGAAACTTTCGAATTTTGTGACATGTGAAACTAAAAGACTCACAGTTGCTATCACTTGTAATCCTATAATACTCAATTCCATTAATTCCATTTACAATGATGTGAAAATCATTTGCTCTATGATAGGAGTGTCGATGAAAAGTGGCACGTGAGTCAAATACATAAGTTCTCACACGCTGATTTTTCATCAATAGCCAACTTATCGAACGGCAAATAATCCATCTAGATCTTTCCATTCTGAATATTCACGGCATCACATAACAAAATTGACGACCAGAAATAAAAGGAATGACAGTGGCATAGATCCTCAGAGGAAGTTTGTGAGTAAAGGTCGCATTTATCAAACACAAATTAACTTAACTCCAAAACTGATGAGATACTTTGAGTTTCCCGTCACCGCTGAATTCCGATCTCAGATGAATGGGAGAACATTTCCGACCTTTTTGTAAGGAAAACCGTCGCCACCAGACAATATTCTAATTCATCACAACAACAAATCATCACAATAAGTCATCGAGACGGAAACCAATTAATTGTCATCGATCTGTCTGTATCGTTTGTGTACAATCAGAATGCAAATTTGATGTTGGTAGAGTATTTTCAGTGTAGAATTCTTCTTTTTTCTACTGTTCTTCTTCTTTCTCTATCTTGTCTATCATCTATCTTTTTCTTGTCTTTCTAAGCTCTATTTTTCTTCTCTTCGTCTACTCTCTTTCATTGTCTTCTTTTCACCGATCTGTCTGTGTCATTTGTGTACAGTCAGAATACCAATTTGAAGTTACTATTTTCAGTGCAGAATTCTTCTTTTTCTCTTTCATTTCATTGTCTCTTATTCATTGTTATTCATTTCTTTACCGGCGATGTAGCCTGGTGTTAGAGTGTTCGCTCTGCGTCCGGGAGACCTTGGTTCAAACCTTGGTCGGGTCAAACCTAAGACTTTTAAAATAGGTACACTCTGCATTATTGCTAAGCACTCAGTACAAAAAGAATGAGAGTGGGATAAATGGAACTCGGCCACATGGAAGAAAGGCTCCGTGCCCAATGTGCTTCTGAGTATAAACAAGGTTCATTCATCCATTCATTCATTCATTCATTCATTGTCCAATAGCCTTATACTCAATCACGATATAAAAGAGCAACAAAGCACAAAAGAACTGCCAGAAATTGACAGACAGAGCAATGTGAAATGTTGGTTGAATGACAGAGACATTTCATCGTTCGTGAGTTTCTATTATTTTTCCTCTTCTTGTAGTTCTTCATACCTTTCTTCTTTACCCTTTTCTTCATTTCTCCAATATTCTTCATCCTCTTGTATCCTTCCTGTCTTCCGTTTTCTTCACCTTTTCTTTCTTCTCATTTTCCTTTCAATCATTTCTTGTTCTCAGGCATTTCTCTTGTGTATTTCCCTGATTGATATCGACATTGGATCATACTGTCTCAAAATGCGCAGATGACGCTGTAGACTGTGCGGAGTTAAGCTTTTTATAAAACTATAAGAAGTGTGCCAGAAAATATCCGTGCTTTGTGCAATAAACTGCAACTCCTTCCTTTACTGTAGTAATTTTTGTAATTTTCAATTCCACGACATACCATTGCATCCTCCATACATTCACGTACTCTGTGTTCATGATGTAAACCATTTCACTGACAAATGTGAACAAAAAATATTCAAATGCAGACAGAAGAGATTCAAATGCAGACAGAAGAGATTCAAATGCAGACAGAAGAGATTCAAATGCAGAGAGAGGAGATTCAAATGCAGACAGAAGGCATTCAAATGCAGACAGAAGAGATTCAAATGCAGAGAGAGGAGATTCAAATGCAGACAGAAGAGATTCAAATGCAGAGAGAAGAAATTCGAATGCAGACAGAAGAGATTCAAATGCAGACAGAAGAGATTCAAATGCAGACAGAAGGCATTCAAATGCAGACAGAAGAGATTCAAATGCAGACAGAAGAGATTCAAATGCAGAGAGAAGAGATTCAAATGCAGACAGTAGAGATTCAAATGCAGACAGAAGAGATTCAAATGCAGACAGAAGGCATTCAAATGCAGACAGAAGGCATTCAAATGCAGACAGGAGAGATTCAAATGCAGACAGAAGAGATTCAAATGCAGACAGAAGAGATTCAAATGCAGAGAGAGGAGATTCAAATGCAGACAGAAGAGATTCAAATGCAGACAGAAGAGATTCAAATGCAGACAGAAGAGATTCAAATGCAGAGAGAGGAGATTCAAATGCAGACAGAAGAGATTCAAATGCAGAGAGAAGAAATTCAAATGCAGACAGAAGAGATTCAAATGCAGACAGAAGGCATTCAAATGCAGAGAGAGGAGATTCAAATGCAGACAGGAGAGATTCAAATGCAGACAGAAGAGATTCAAATGCAGAGAGAAGAGATTCAAATGCAGACAGAAGAGATTTAAGTGCAGACAGAAGAGATTCAAATATAGACAGAAGGCATTCAAATGCAGACAGAAGAGATTCAAATGCAGACAGGAGAGATTCAAATCCAGACAGAAGAGATTCAAATGCAGAGAGAGGAGATTCAAATGCATCAAATGCAGACAAAAGATATTTAAGTGCGAACATGAGGTAGATAATAAGGCACCGCCAGATATTAAATTGAAAACTATACATTGTAATCTGTAGAGCACTAATTTAGGCGCGAAGCCGAAATTTCGTGCCAGTTAGCGCATAGTTAGTGCCTTTCTACTGCACCAGTAGGCGCCACTAGGCACCAGACCAAATATTTGTCTATCCGATGAAATCGAAGGAAAACTCAATGGGCACGAACTCGGCACTATGAACTTCGTGCCTACTCGTGCCTTGTGTTGGTCAGAATTGATGCCTAAATTTCGTGCCCTAGAGTTTACAGTGAGAAACAAAGATTTCAATTTTTCAATGATTTGGCTATTTCCAGACATTCTAATAAACATTCTCTCCTTTGCATATCTAAATCGATGTACATATCAAAAGCCGTCCTGCTCATTCATTTGCTTAAGAGCCAACGAATCATCGTTACGATAAGTCAGTGACTTAATTGTGATAATATTTCATCTAATAATTGCAAATACAGTCCGTTTCATAAAAAGTGGATCATCCTAAAATTTGACTAAATAAAACATAAGTATGATACAGAAAGCATTTTTCATGTTATTTCATGTCCCTAATATATTTAAATGTCCTTATATAATCTGATAAGCTATGATACAGTAACGGTTCTTAAGAAGCTAATATTTTGTGGCCCTACCCATATTGTCAATGACATTACCAATTCGTCTAGGCATTGATTCGATGATATCGTTGATTTTTGGCTGATCTAACTTTCTCCACTCTCTTTTTAACAGTGACGTAAGTTGTGATACGCCATCTGTAGGTAGCAGTGAACGACGAACGCTACGTTTTAGAATACTCCATACATTTTCTGTGGGATTCAGATCAGGAGAACGAGCTGGCCAAGATAATATCCTAGGCCCTAATTGAGACTTGCATAAGTTGACTCTACTACTCCTGTGACACGTAGCATTATCATCCATAAATAACCAAGTTGATGATTCGATCTGAGAGGGCCTCTTACAGCTCTTGAAATTCGACTCAATAAGTCTTCTACGAATAGTGGACTTAGAAATAGACGAGTCTAGTGCAGCCATCTCAGTTAACGAGAGACTTGGATCAACTTTAACAAATCTCAAAATTAGGTGGTCTCTACGTTTGGATGTTTTGCGTGGACGGCCAGAGCCCTCTTTACGACAGAGTCGAAAATCATCATTATGCCATCGATGCACATTTGTGTAAGGGACATTTAGTCGCTTGCTTGTAGCTCGCAAAGAAAAACTGAGTTCTAGCAAGGCTGACACTTTGCCTTTTGTGAATGCGATCTCGTTATTGTTCATTTGTGCTTTGTATTGTTTTCAACCGGTAAGAGATAGATTTCTAGGTGAAAGCAATCCGGAGTGCTGCCAACACCACCGCAACGAAGTCAGGAAGCTATGGAACATGAAGTCCAGTTAATCACATGTAGCAGTTACATTATTGTTGATGAATAATGGTGCTATACTGGCTCTGATTGACCGATTTTCTTTATTTTTGTTTTGCTTGATAGCTTTTGGCTTGTAGAACAACATATTACATAACAAAGGAAACAAATGTAATTTTATAAGAGTGAGGTATGATTTTGTGTAACATTGCTAAATGAAGATCAAATTACCTACTACTTTTTTATCTATAACAGGAAAACAACTCAATATTCATGGTTGAAATTTCCAACAATGATATTAGTAAGCACAACTGACATATCTTCCAAATTTCAGAGAAATTCGTTCAAGTTTGGCGGAGTTAGACAAAATTGAAGTTAAGGCGATGTTTAAGGCGATCCATTTTTTATGAAACAATCTGTAGTTAATGAAAAATATCCTCTGACTTGAACAATTCAATAACTATTAATACAATTTTTCAAAAAGAAAACAGTTGAGTATGATGATGAATCACGCACAGGGAGAACGAGCATTTTCTGAGCTCTCTTTTGACATGCCGTCCATCAAAATCGGTGATATTATCAAAAATCAGTGATATCGTGAAGTTATCACAAAATCATGACGCTTCTATCTGAAAATGTTTTGTTCTCACTTTTCATCAAATACCAGTGATTACGACTCATATTATGGACAATCGATTTATCGCTAGCAATCTGTGATCTCTATCTGATTTTGATTGATAATGAATCTGATTTTCATTTCCGCAAAAATACACAAACACCATGAAGGTGAATGAAGGTTCAAAACAAGGCAATTAGCGAAGACATGTCTTTGTTGTATGATAACGACTGCCGATCGTTTACCTTGATTGTTTGTGCACTTCTGCGGAAATGAAAAAAAAATTATGATCAGCTCTATGGAATGTCAGTCAACATTCCTCTCTTGTAGCTGAATAGTTGACTTGTTGACATAATGTCTTCTTGATAATTGTTTCACATCACGACAGAACCACTGTAATAGCCAAACTCACTGTCGCTCCGAATCGCCTCTAATGTTTTGGATGAATCGACTTGATACTTCACTACACTTGTCTCATCGTCCTTCATAACCTCCACACAACTTTGAATCTCCGATTCATTACTCCTTTGTCCATCATAGACGATCACTGAAAGAAAATACATTGTTATGGGAAATTGAATCAATATCAGAGCACAAGTATGTCATATTGATGACGGTATAAAGAGATGGCGGAGATTTTTGTACCACTAGTGTGAGTACGTCAATATTATTTGCTTTGTCTCCGTACATGTGTTGTAGATATCCTATCGCTTTATTTGACGTGTAAAGCAGATGATTGTCCGCGCGGGGGGTAATAATATTTACTCCACTGCACGGGAAGGCGCGCAATCTATGCCAATTATGAGTGCTCTTGTCCTACTTTAGTATAGACTAGATCTGTGAATAGATATTTTCACGATTGATGAAGCTAAATTTCTATTCAAATACTCTTGATAATCATAGACATGTCAATCACAATCTGTCCTTGATCATCATAGACATGTCAATCACAATCTGTCCTTGATCATCATAGACATGTCAATCACAATCTGTCCTTGATCATCATAGACATGTCAATCACAATCTGTCCTTGATCATCATAGCACGTCGGCAAATAAAATTCTCTACGCAAATTTTTTTCAGTGATCTGTGCAGTTAAAGATTTCAAGATTTTATGTTATTCAAAACTTTGAGTCAAAACTGCAGTACACAAATGGGAATTTCATCACCGATGCCAGAAACTGAAGACTGTCTCATTCACGGTAGCACAGAATTAGATTGTTTAAGCGCATCATTTTACTACAAATACAAGCTGATTCAAAGCGATGGCACGTGCAGGAACTTACTAAGTGGGTAAAAAGAAATTTTCAATGCCTTAATAGCATAGAAATAGTCGTGAGTCGCTTGTGGATTGCGGTGAATATCTTCAAGTGCTCCGATCACTATTATAAAAGTTAGTAGGCGCATGAAATTTCTCAAACTTCTCTGTAGAACCTAACATGGTCTTTGTCTTTCTGCTGCTGTGTGATCCAGCTGTTAACAGTCACCGAAACTTTGCACAATTTGAAGTGTTTGATGTTGAACTGGATGCTCATTGTTCGATTGCTATGGCCTCAGCCACACTGCGAGCTTTTCCAAGCGTTTCCGAGCAAAGCGTTTTGCAGTAAATATAAAGTCATCATTACACCCACAGAATTAGACAGGTCGTCTCTTCTTCTGTTTGACTAAAAAGGAAACATTGGAACATGTAACGCTAATGAAATGGCACAATCTGCTGACATAATACCATAGCAATCGAACAATGAGCAGCCAATTCAACATTAAACACGTCAAATTGTGCAAATTTTCAGTGACTGTTATCAACCGGATCACACAGCAAAGAGACACAGACGATGTCAAGTTCTACTGAGAAGTTTGTGAACGTTTTTTCATGCGCCTGCTAACTTTTTTAATAATGATCGGACTGCCCAACATTATCGAGAAAACTTTTGCGCAATGATCTGAATTCTTCGAATCTGAAGGAATCGTGGTGATCGGAGCATTTTAAAGGAATTCACAGCAATCCGCAAGCGACGCAAGACTATTTTTCCTATCTCTGCAAGGTATTAAGAAATTCTTTTTGCCCACTTAGTAAGTTCCTTCATGTGCCATTGTTTTGAATCAGTTTGTACTCTGTCTAATTCTGTGATTACACCAGTTGTAGACTGCCACACTGCGAGCAAAGCAAACCAGCGCGATTGATACCCTACGGACATACGCTTGCTCGATGCGCTCGGGACACTCGTGTTTGCTTTGCTTTCAGTGTGGCTGAGGCCTAATAGACATGAAAGCTCATTTGATAGACATAGAAATCTCAGCAACCTATTCAATCAGGTTGTCGTAAAAGTGGTTGATTGCGTCATCTATTTATAATACAAGTCAAAAAAAAATTTCATCCATAGAAATTGACAACAATAAAACCTATAGAATGGAAATTAAGCTTCATGCAATGCACAATAACGGCACATAAATCGCACGCATTTTCACTTAGATAAACCTGCCAACGTCTGTATCATTGGGTTAGAATCAGTCACATGAGTAAATCGAAGTTTTTAATTGGTTCTTCATGCCCCAACTTAGTTCCCCCGGATGTGCCGCGACCTTGAGTCAATTTCCATTCTAGTCAACTTCAGATAAACAGTTTATTTCTGTGGTTTCATCATATCAATAAGAACAGTAGCAACTTTCACAATCTTCTGCATCTATTGTCCGCTGCTTTTGCAAGTGTTCCAGTCTGGTCAATCAACAAAGCATCATGCATGGCTGAATCCTGTGGGAGTTGCATGTCATGAAAATAATTCTCTTCATGGTGGAAGGCATGCGAGTCATCGACTTCTTCATATTCCGGGAATCATTTGGTGTGTGAATCACCAAAAACCATGCAATGACGGCTGAGAACGAAGTCAAAATGTAAATTGGTGACATGGACTGACGGCACGGTTGTTTGACGTATACGAAGTTCAATAACCTCAACACCTTCGAACTTCAAATGCATCATTTGTGATAGAATCGGTTCTACTGAACGAATATTAGCAAGTCGGAATGCGTTTTTAATCGTCACATCATACTGCACTCAGAAATCTTCTCAGATTGAAATGACACGATTCTTCTCCAGTCTCTACCAGGCAGGAAAATCCCCATCCTTCTTCAAAATAAATGAGTACACTTTCGATTTTAATACGCGCTTTATAGAGGAGCAATCACACACGATTAACGTAAGGGTGAGAGGTAATGTTCTCAAACAAACTAGTATTTCCTTTTTTTTGTCTCTCATGTGACCTTTGATGCGTAGGTGTGATCGAGGCTAGGAAGGCTTGTCTTCTCTACTGAATCACCGAGTGAAAAGACAATCCTTTTCTCACTATCACGGGTCATTCCCTCAACTATTACAAGCTTTGCATGCAGCAGTGTCTCTGTACTTTTGTTTGACGGAGAAAGTTGACATCAAGACAGTGACAGCTATGCACGAGGATAGATAATTTGTTTGTATTATATTCCGGGTTTGTGTATTCCGGTCTAGTTATAGGCCGGAGTCCGGACTCCTATCATTTGATAGGACTCCGACTCCAGCAAAAATGATAGGACTCCGGGACTCCGACTCCAACTCCACATCCCTGCTTCAATCATATCATCTTCTCATTCTTCTTTACAATATCAATATCAATTGTTAGAACTAAAGATGATGACTCCTTTCATCACTATTCTTGAAGATGACTGCAATTTGCCTTGTGAACGCGGAGTATTTCACAGAATGACATCCCATGATTCCCACTCGTTTAAGAGGTGCCTGCTGCAACCTAGAGTGATTTGAACAACCCAGTAGATGTCGTCTCGTGATAGCGAGCAATGAAAGTCATTAGTGTTCGTCACTTTATCAGAATAATCTCTGCAATGTTGTGGCTGCTGAAGCAAGATTTAATGTTTGATAAACTCATTGAAACACTATCAGAACCTCTGCACTTTCAATCTCACAACAACAACTTTTACGTTGTACTGTAACTTTTACAGCACCTTCAAGGAACACTCTCCGTCATAGTATGAGACGAGTCGCCTCTTCTGTTTGACTCACAGAATTAGACAGGTCGTCTCTTCTTCTGGTTGACTAGAAAGGAAACATTAATTGGAACATTTAACGCTAATGAAATGGCACAATCTACTGACATAATACCATAGCAATCGAACAATGAGCAGCCAATTCAACATTAAACACGCCAAATTGTGCAAAGTTTCAGTGACTGTTATCAACCGGATCACACAGCAAAGAGACACAGACGATGTCAAGTTCTACAGAGAAGTTTGTGAACGTTTTTTCATGCGCCTGCAAACTTTTTTAAAAATGATCGGAGGACCTAACATTATCGAGAAAACTTTTGCGCAATGATCTGAATTCTTCGAATCTGAAAGTGTCGTGGCGATCGGAGCATTTTAAAGGAATCCACAACAATCCGCAAGCGACGCACGACTATTTTTCCTATCTCTGCAAGGTATTAAAAGTTTCTTTTTGCGCACTTAGTAAGTTCCTGCATGTGCCATCGTTTTTAATCAGTCTGCACTTCTAGCAAACTGAGGCGGTTAAATAATCTAATTATGAGGTCATTATCACCTCAGAAATTGTCGCGGAATGAATTTGATGACCACAAGTGCATCCGCTCAGAATACGTCGACCAGACGAAGTCAAGTCAAACTGCAGACTTTGATGCACTTCAAGTTACCGTCTCTAAATCAGAAAGTATTTGTCCGATTTGCGAAATCTTTTGAATGTAGGTAGAAAATATCCTCACTGACGTGTCCCTGACGTTTTCTGACGATTGATTAATTTTTACGGATTTCAGACAAATTTGAAAACGAAAGGGAGAGATGACCCATAAGTGCCCATTTCAGAGACTGTGTGTTGAACGATCAGTACCACACGAAGGATTGACAGAATTGGAACATCTGTTGAGATATCAACAACTATTCATCATTCCCTGTCATGATCAACAACAAGACAAATTCATCATCATGCTGTAGAGACGCTGTCTAATCTGAACACTCAAAGTTGTTGAAAATTGTTTTGAAGGAAAGTCAAGTTATTTATTATAAATTCGTACAAGCTAAAATACAAGAAAAGAAACAAATAGTTTGCTTAAGCAAAGCGTCGTGTAGCCTGCGAGCAATATCAATAAAATTTGTATCCAAAGAAGTTTTTTTCACTCGATCTGACATTCCCGGATACGTGAACTGCCTTATGATTTCAAGAACTTACTCGTTGTACTCAATGCATCTGATGACCTCAAGAAGATATAAAACAGCAGCAAAACGCTTGTTCTCCAATTCATTTTGTCACGAAGATTTGATGATATCTCTGAAACGGAATAGAAGAAATATTAATGTAAAACGAAGCTTTTGTCCTGAGTGATGTCCTTATAATCGTATCATAATGCAAGCTGTGTGTGATTGTTCACGATGCTCACTGCAGTCTCGGGAAGGACTTGGTTTATGCTTTCTTTCTGTTAGATTCTATACCTTCTTTCTGACTTCACTATTTCCTTTTAGAAGTCTACTGGCCAAGCAGATGATTTCTTTCTGCCCAATTACCGAGCGTATTCTACTTAATCTTCACGTGCCATAGGTGCATTTACATCAGCAGTAGAAATGCTGTACAGCAGCTGACGTAAGCAGCCATGATGACGTTGCGAGCTGACGTCACCAATTTTGTGACTTCAAATGCAGGCGCACAACGGATCGAGCTAGCCAAAATTCAACTCCATGCGGCATGCTGTATCGTTCATCAGTGCTGATTGGCTGAGAAGCAGGGAATTCTAACAATGACATATAGAAGCTGTCGATGTCCTTTACTAACTCAATACTTACGACGAGCATCTTGACAAGCGGAGAACATGATTTCTTCGAAGTTAATGTAAACCGGTGGCTGCATGTTCCTACCAAAGTTATTACGCTTAATGCTGTTTGCTGCTTATTTGGCAGAGTGTGCCGGTACCGGCAAACCGGTTCCATCTCTGGGGAACCGTGTTGTATTTTTAATTATGATGAATATATTGTCATTAATGAACGTAAATGTCACTCGATGTTTGTAAAACTTCTCTCTGAGGATATTTTGAATAATTTGAAAATGAAATCCTCTTTTTCATTCAACCTAATGTGAAGGAGTAAATTGAATTGAAAACAAGTGGGACAGATCATCAAATATTCTGTATTATCCACATGGGAGATCGAACTGACAGGGAGAACTCATTGAAATAATCCTTCACTTTCACAGCCGCAAGGATCTGTATGAAGAGCGGATTTGAGAGAAAGTGTCAGAGAAAACAACAACAAATTTGAAAATTAATCCTGTGTAGAGAGAAGTTGAACTACGTTGTGTGCTGCTTGAAAGGACACAGTGATGAATCAGAGATTACATCAGGAGGATATGGGAATGTTGAAAACAACGATGATTCAATCAGTGTGAGTTGAAATTATTCTTCCTTACAAAGATGTTATCGGAGAATGTTTTACGGAATTTTCGTGAATTCAAATCGTTGGGTGCAATTCGACTTTTGTGACTTTTAGCGTTTTTCAAGTCTTTTAACAAAACTCCTTCCGTTTTCCCCCTCGAAAGTCAAATGTGTGACGTATTTTGAAAAGCACATTTTTTGAAGATCTAAAAATAGTCACTTCTGCTTATATTTTGTGTGATAACTTTCAACAAAGTGTCTCACTTATCAATATGAGCACAGCATTTTAGCTGTGAATCATCATGATCATCGATCAGAAATTCAAGTGTCATGTAAATTTTAAAAAATAAGGAAATTTTGTATTCCACAATGCAATGATCTCTATGATTATTGCTTCCATAACACAGTTTATGTTTTACAAAGAGTGCATACATTTCAACGAGTGAAATAAACAGCCTTTATTTATCCCATGCATGTATTGTAGATATCCTACCACTTTATTTTACCTGTAAAGTACACCAGATTATTACATAGTTGTAGAACCGTATTTAAGAATCCCTTCTATATCTGATAAAATTTGTTCCCAGGGAAAATCTTGGTAGAGAGGGATTTTATCGCGGATATCTATGGTCCTAATAATCTGGCATGCTTTATAACGGATGGAGGATAGCTATGCGATTCTGTGACATAGCTCGTGAAATTATTTGATATATCCCTCGGGCTAAAGCCCTCGGGATTCATCAAATAATTTCCTTCTCTATATCCCAGAAAATCGCATAGCCATCCTCTATCCATTACGTAAAGCAGATTATTGCCCGCGCGGGAGACAATATTTACTCCAATGCACTGGAAGGCGCGCAATCTATGCCAATTATGAGTGCTCTTGTCCTGCTTTAGTATAGACTAGATCTGTGAATAGATATTTGCACTTCTGGTCAGGATAAATTTCTATTCAAATACTCTTGATAATCATAGACATGTCAATCACAATCTGTTCTTAATCATCATAGACATGTCAATCACAATCTGTCCTTGATCATCATAGACATGTCAATCACAATCTGTCCTTGATCATCATAGACATGTCAATCACAATCTGTCCTTGATCATCATAGACATGTCAATCACAATCTGTCCTTGATCATCATAGCCATGTCAATCACAATCTGTCCTTGATCATCATAGACATGTCAATCACAATCTGTCCTTGATCATCATAGACATGTCAATCACATAAAATTCTCTACGCAACTCGTGCATGAGATTGCTTCATCATAGCATTCGAACTCGTTAGATTTAAATGGCTCTCACCCTACGGCCAAGGGAATTTAAGATATCTAACTCGTGGAATGCTATAAAGAAGCAATCCTGCACTAGCTGCGCAAATAACTATTGTAGTGAATGCTTTGCGGCATTGATGTCATCCCAGAGGCGGAAACAATCGTCGTTGCCGGCTAATGAATTAAAGACCACTATCTATGTGCATGTATGTCGCCAGAAACTTCCTCAGACTTCTTCATGCGCATGAGTCATGTAGCACGCATTCACTACAATAGCAATCATGCCTTACAGCTTCGGCTGTGCGATTCATTGATGCGTCAAAATTTATTATTGTTAGTTTATTACACTCCTCCATAGAAAGTTTTTCATCTTCTAAAACAGCAAATTCTACATGGAAATCTCAATAAATACCGTTGATATCTACAATTCCATAACAAATAGAGGAAGATTTTTGACAGCTATAAAATTCGGATGGTCATAGATTCTGCGGATCCTATTTACCATGTACAGAGTTACTTACGGGACTCGTGCGAGGAAATATTGAGAAATGCAATAAAGATGGATACTTTAATTGTGAGGAAGTAATGACAGACACAAGTGCGAAGTCACATTGTCATCTTTGAGACAATGTTGCTTAGAACCGAAGAAAAATCTATGACATCTTATACACGTGTATTAAAAGTTGCATTTTTGAGGACATTCAGCCAGTATGACATCATTTCCAGCATTTCAAAAATCTATCAAAAATTGGTGATTTAAAATTCCGAATTGATATTTGTGGTTCGAAAGTGATGGAGTTGGAGGAGACGAATTCTGCCATAAGAAAGTTGACGCACGAAATATACCGTCATGATAATATGTCCATGGAATATAATGAGGATAAGTGCCATATCTCGACATGACCAGAACAGGAATCCTCTGTTCCTACCTGCATGGAAGTACGATCAACGGTGTCAAGATAACGTTGCAAAATGCAAGATTAAAGAAGTTCAACATGGTTAGGTTAGAAGAGATTTCCAATCAAATCCTATCATGGATAATACCCAATACAACCAGTGTCAACTCATCAGTCAGAGCACACTAGGTGTCATGCCGCGCTCAATTACGCGTAATTACACATGACCCCAAACATCCGTGGCTATGCGTGACATTGCTGCAACATCTGTTGGCAGTCCTGTTATAAAGACTTTGCGTCCCATGTGTCTGCATGTATCAGAGGCTAAACAATGTGATAGGACCTCAATTTCATGCTCAGGGAAGACAGAACATGCTTAGCGGTGCATCCGTGGTTCAAGCGGCAACGCAGACAATTGTAGACGACGCGCAAACTGTAAACGCTCGCCCGTGCGTATTCATAAACATTTCCCATGTTTTAACAGCATTACATCATGTGATTGCTGACTCTTAGTGCAGCGCGTATGTACGCACGTAGAAGAATAGAATGTCCTTAACCATGGATGTTTGGGGTGCTGCGTGATTACGCGTGGCAATGTCACCTAGTGCATCATCTCATACAGATCAGTAAAATTGAATACAACCATTTGAACCAACAGGAACCAATTTAAGGCGACACAAGCGATGGTAAACTGGAGCAACCCTACACATGGAACTAAATATAAAATCAACTGACTCATGTCAAGATTTCATAAACTAAAAAATACCTAAAGTCTACACAAATTAAATTAAAGCAAAATGAAGCAACACAACGCACAAAAGTACAAAACACATTATCAAAATACTACATCAACACAGCGAGAGGAACATATTACGAATCAGCACAACAAAAATGTATATAGTGGACCTATATAGTAGAGTTTAACTGGTCCGGAATATTCGAGACCGCACCGGCGACCGGCCGAGCTTTTCGATAAACCGGCCCGAGATTTTTGGGGCGGTCCGGAATGCAGGAATGCCACAATCCCATAACAATAGCAACTCCTTGCACAAGAAATCCAATCAAACTTATTTAGGTCTTGCGACTGCTAACATGTGTTTATGGACAAATCTTCTACACGAAAGAATATTATCACTTATACTAGGCTTGATTACATACTCAGATGAGAAGGAGCTATATGTGTTTGCAATCATCCTCACTTTCCGACAGACGTGAGTAAATATGTAAAATATGGAACTGTGCCTTAATAACAACGACTGTTTTGAAGTCAAGGACTCTTTCATATAAGTAGTTAAACAACTCCGAACGACGCTAATGATGCAGGACAAGAGCGACTGTTCCACTCTGATCCGAAACCTGTGCAATGCACATCTTATAATATCATCTAGTTTGATTTAATTACGACCTTCTCGTAAATATCATGCGCTCGCACTTAAGTCCAGGACTCTGTACGACAAGTGAAATTTCCCATACCGGACCAGACCGGCACCGGTATACCGGCGACCAGCTACATCTCTGCTATATAGACACAGTTTTCAATAACAAACAACAAAGACCGAATACAAACAATGTAATTTAACGCAAACGCACGCAACCGAACTGAAAACTACCAAGCAGATCAAATCACTAAAACTGAAAGATTTTACTATGCACTTGAACGCACACCAGGAATGTTCAACCTGCAATAATCGATGTCCGTCAAGCACACACTATTGTATCAACAGTCTATGGGAAAATATTTAACAGATTTCAAAACTTCGTCAATGCTCATCTGTTGATATAATGAAATTGGAGATTAGTTATTCATAGCAAAGGGGAGCTTTTATTGACTCTGTTCTCGATGTACTGTCGATGTTCATGGCTCGATGGACACGGCCAATATCATTCAAACGGATATCACTGTCGGTTGCCATGCGTTTCCAGGAGTTAGAGTGAGTCTGGCAAATTAAGGAGGAGAAGGAGGATGGAAGAAAATGTGGAAAATTGAGGAAATATGAAAACGCACGACGAATAAGGAGAGCGAAGGAACGGAAGAATGAGAAAAAGGGAGAAGGGTACTTCTATTCTTTCCCTTTCACATTTTTCAAGTTTTCCAAAATCATCCAATTTCGTCAAAGTTAGTCACATTGGATTTAGAATAGACTTGATCTGTCACTCAGTGACACTACAACACCACTGAGAAGTCTTACTTGAACCCTGGGATGAAGGATTGGTCCCTTGGATACTCAGTTAGAATACAAGGTACAGCTGTGATCATGAACTTGGTGTGATTGTTGTCTACAGACTGATCTGTCATTGAGTGACACTACAACACCACTGAGAAGTCTTACTTGAACCCTGGGATGAAGGATTGGTCCCTTGGATACTCAGTTAGAATACAAGGTACAGCTGTGATCATGAACTTGGTGTGATTGTTGTCTACAGACTGATCTGTCATTGAGTGACACTACAACACCACTGAGAAGTCTTACTTGAACCCTGGGATGAAGGATTGGTCCCTTGGATACTCAGTTAGAATACAAGGTACAGCTGTGATCATGAACTTGGTGTGATTGTTGTCTACAGACTGATCTGTCATTGAGTGACACTACAACACCACTGAGAAGTCTTACCTGAACCCTGGGATGAAGGATTGGTCCCTTGGATACTCAGTTAGAATACAAGGTACAGCTGTGATCATGAACTTGGTGTGATTGTTGTCTACAGACTGATCTGTCATTGAGTGACACTACAACACGACTGAGAAGTCTTACTTGAACCCTGGGATGAAGGATTGGTCCCTTGGATACTCAGTTAGAATACAAGGTACAGCTGTGATCATGAACTTCGTGGGATTGTTGTCTACAGACAAATGACGAGCAGTTGTCTAATTCTGAGGCTGTAAATGTTCTACAAGTCAGATAAGAGGAGTTTTACACACTCAACGGTATGCGATGTTAGTGAGATCAAGAGAAGATCGTTGACGATGCAACACTGCCGGGTGTCAACAACAGAAAGTGGGGGGGGGGGGAAAGAAGTATCGGGAGAAGCGCGGAAGAAGGAAAAGAAGATGAGGGAACAGAATGGGAACAAGGGAGGAGAAGCAGAATTTAACGTGTGAGGAAAGAAGAAGAGAAAGATGAAAGAGAGGAAGGAAAAGAAGATGATTCTGTCTTTTCAGAAAATAAAGAGGATGAAAAAGACGAAGTAGGAAAAATGAAATGAGAAGGAGAAAAAGAAAAAGAAGCAATAAAAGGGAAATGATGAAAAGAAGAAAGCAAAAATCAAAGGAAGCAAATAAAAACGGAAGTAAATGAAGAAGACGAAGAAGATGGCATGGAAAGAAAAGAAGATACATGGAAAATTAGAAAGATAAATGAAAAGAAAAAATATATGAAGGAAGAGAACATGAAGAAAAGATGCAGAAGAAGAATTATTTAAAGGAAACGAAGATGAATCGAATTCGGAGAAGAAGGAATGAAAGAAAAAGATAGGAGGAGGAAAAATGAAGAGAATGAAGGGAAAAAGGGAAAAGAAGTTGAATGGAAGATAAAGAGGACGAAGAAATTGAAAGAAATAACAGGAAGAGGAAAAATGAAGAAGGAAATTGAATGAAAGAAAAAAGAAGCCTAGGAAGAAATCCGAAGAGCAGAATCATGCGATAATGGATGGATGAAGAAGAAGAAGAGAAGAAGGTTGTTGTTAACTGTGCACAGGATTCTTGTCAATGCACCCTCGATATTTATGGTTCGATGGTTGCATCATCAGAGCCAATATCCTTCCAACGGATATCACTGTCGGTTGCCATGAGTTTCAAATTGAGGAACTTAGTGATTGTTGTTCACAAATCCTGATGCAATCAAATTTGAACCGATGGGCACAATTGCAGCAATTATTCAGTATTTCCGGCGATTTAAAGAGTCAAAAGAGACTAGACTGAAATATTCTCTCAATGTCTCTCAAATATTCAAGCAGTTCAATGACAGATCCCTCAAATGTCAAACGAATCGATTGCAGAGATGAAGAAATTCTGAGTTTCACGGACAGAGGACATTCAAAGTGATGACAGAATATTCTTGCTGAAGGAAGTCAAATGACACTGTTCAAGCTGCATTTTGTGCGGGGATTTCTCGGTACTTGGGCAAAGCTCGACAAGATGAAATCTGCCGCACACGTCAACCAATTGAAAGGATGTGTCATGTGAGCTATGATATCTATGTCACATCATTCAATATGCGGAGATTTGACTTGTCTATCATTTCAACATATCTATGCACGAGCCCGAAGGATGTGGACACAGTTTATTGATCAAGAATAATGCAATTAAGATGGATATCTTTGCACAAGTTGCGTAAGTAACTTTATTTTTCACCGTGGGTATAATGTAGATATCCCGTCACTTTATTTGATCTGTAAAGCAGATTACTGGACGGGCGTGCAGTAATATTTTCATTATTGCACTGGTTGAATTATAGATTTCTATATAGATCTATGCGAGTGAATTATATAAAACCCGCTTATTCTTTAACTCATCAAACACCATAGAATTAGATTAGTCATAATGGTCATGATATCAAACATGGACTTCTAAATTACTATGAAAGCTCAGGACGCTGAACATCATATATCATATCATGTCATGATATCGGTGAAAAATAAAATTACCTACACAACTCGTGCAAAGATATCCATCTTTTGCTTTCTCCTCGCCCTTCCGGCTCGTGCATAGATATGTTGACCTCGAAGAAAGCAATACAGATGGATATTTTGCACTAGTTGCGTAAATAACTATTATCAAGTATTGGTTTGCAGTGAGTCAGAATGAGAAAACCAGGAAGATGAAAAACAGAAGAAAAAGTGGAAAGAGGAAGAAGAATTAGGAAAGGAAGAAGGAAAAAGAGGAGAAGAAGAAGGAGGCAGAGAACAGGAAAGAGAAGGAAAGTAGAAGAAAAAGAAGAAGGAGAGGATGAAAAGGAAGAAGAATTCGGAAAAGAAGAAGGACAAAGAGAGGAAGAAGAAGGAGGAGAAAAGAAAAGAAGAAGGATAAGAAGGAGATGGGGATAATGAGAAGAAGAAGAAGAGAGAGAGAAACAGGGAGAGAGACAAAAAGAAAAATGAAAAAGCGAAAAGAATAGATAAGGAGACTGAGAAGAAAATGAGAAAAGATGAGTTTCAGGAGAAGAAGAAGGAAGAGGAGGAAGAAGATGAGGGAGAAGAAGGAAGAGGAGGAAGAAGATGAGGGAGAAGAAGGAAGAGGAGGAAGAAGATGAGGAAGAAGAAGGAAGAGGAGGAAGAAGATGAGGGAGAAGAAGGAGAAGAAGAAGGAAGAGGAGGGAGAAGAAGAAGAAGGGGGAAGAGGAGAAGAAGAAGGAAGAGGAGGAAGAAGAAGGGGAAGACGGGAAGAAGAAGTGGGAAGAGGGGAAGAAGAAGGAAGAGGAGGAAGAAGAAGGGGGAAGACGGGAAGAAGAAGGAAGAGGAGAAGAAGAAGGAAGAGGAGGGAGAAGAAGGAGAAGAAGAAGGGGAAGACGGGAAGAAGAAGGAAGAGGAGAAGAAGAAGGAAGAGGAGGAAGAAGATGAGGGAGAAGAAGGAAGAGGAGGAAGAAGATGAGGGAGAAGAAGGAAGAGGAGGAAGAAGATGAGGGAGAAGAAGGAGAAGAAGAAGGGGGAAGACGGGAAGAAGAAGGAAGAGGAGGAACCAGAAGAAGAAGGGGGAAGAGGAGAAGAAGAAGGAAGAGGAGGGAGAAGAAGAAGAAGGGGGAAGAGGAGAACAAGAAGGAAGAGGAGGGAGAGGAGGAAGAAGATGAGGGAGAAGAAGGGGGAAGAGGAGAAGAAGAAGGAAGAGGAGAAGAAGAAGGAAGAGGAGGGAGAAGAAGGAGAAGAAGAAGGGGGAAGAGGAGAAGAAGAAGGAAGAGGAGGGAGAGGAGGAAGAAGATGAGGGAGAAGAAGGGGGAAGAGGAGAAGAGGAGGGAGAGGAGGAAGAAGATGAGGGAGAAGAAGGGGGAAGACGGGAAGAAGAAGGAAGAGGATGGAGAAGAAGGAGAAGAAGAAGGGGGAAGAGGAGAAGAAGAAGGAAGAGGAGGGAGAAGAAGAAGAAGATGAGGGAGAAGAAGGGGGAAGAGGAGAAGAAGAAGGAAGAGGAGGGAGAAGAAGGAGAAGAAGAAGGAAGAGGAGGGAGAGGAGGAAGAAGATGAGGGAGAAGAAGGGGGAAGACGGGAAGAAGAAGGAAGAGGAGGGAGAAGAAGGAGAAGAAGAAGGAAGAGGAGGGAGAGGAGGAAGAAGATGAGGGAGAAGAAGGGGGAAGAGGAGAAGAAGAAGGAAGAGGAGGGAGAAGAAGGAGAAGATGAGGGAGAAGAAGGAGAAGAAGAAGGAAGAGGAGGGAGAAGAAGGAGAAGAAGAAGGAAGAGGAGGGAGAAGAAGGAGAAGAAGAAGGGGGAAGACGGGAAGAAGAAGAGGAGGAAGAGGAAAAGAAGGAGGAAGAGGAGAAGAAGGAGGAAGAGGAGGAAGAAGAAGAAGATGAGGGAGAAGAAAGAGAAGAAGAAGGGGAAAGAGGGGAAGAAGAAGAGGAGGAAGAGGAAAAGAAGGAGGAAGAGGAGGAAGACGGGAAGAAGGGGGAAGAGGAGGAAGAAGTAGAAGGAAGAGGAGGAAGAAGAAGGAAGAGGAGAAGAAGGAGGAAGAGGAGGAAGACGGGAAGAAGGGGGAAGAGGAGGAAGAAGTAGAAGGAAGAGGAGGAAGAAGAAGGAAGAGGAGAAGAAGGAGGAAGAGGAGGAAGAAGAAGAAGATGAGGGAGAAGAAAGAGAAGAAGAAGGGGAAAGAGGGGAAGAAGAAGAGGAGGAAGAGGAAAAGAAGGAGGAAGAGGAGGAAGACGGGAAGAAGGGGGAAGAGGAGGAAGAAGTAGAAGGAAGAGGAGGAAGAAGTAGAAGGAAGAGGAGGAAGAAGAAGAAGGGGAAAGAGGGGAAGAAGAAGAGGAGGAAGAGGAAAAGAAGGAGGAAGAGGAGGAAGACGGGAAGAAGGGGGAAGAGGAGGAAGAAGTAGAAGGAAGAGGAGGAAGAAGTAGAAGGAAGAGGAGGAAGAAGAAGAAGGAAGAGGAGGAAGAAGAAGAAGGAAGAGGAGGAAGAAGAAGAAGGGGAAAGAGGGGAAGAAGAAGAGGAGGAAGAGGAGGAAGAAGAAGAAGGGGAAAGAGGGGAAGAAGAAGAGGAGGAAGAGGAAAAGAAGGAGGAAGAGGAGGAAGAGGAAAAGTAGAAGGAAGAGGAGGAAGAAGAAGAAGGGGAAAGAGGGGAAGAAGAAGGAAGAGGAGGAAGAAGTAGAAGGAAGAGGAGGAAGAAGAAGAAGGGGAAAGAGGGGAAGAAGAAGGAAGAGGAGGAAGAAGTAGAAGGAAGAGGAGGAAGAAGAAGAGGATGATGATGGAGACGAAGGAGAAGAAGAAGGGTGAAGAGGAAGCTGAAGGAGAAGAAGAATGAGAGGAAAAGAAGGAGGAGGTGAAGGAAGGGGAAGGCAGACGAAGAGAAGCCGGAAAGAAGAAGAAGAAGAAGAAAAAGCGAAAATAATAGGTATAGAGACTGAGAAGAAAATGAGAAAAGATGAGTTTCAGGAGAAGAAGAAGGAAGAGGAGGAAGAAGAAGGAAGAGGAGGAAGAAGAAGGGGAAGAGGGGAAGAAGAAGGAAGAGGAGGAAGAAGAAGGGGAAGACGGGAAGAAGAAGTGGGAAGAGGGGAAGAAGAAGGAAGAGGAGGAAGAAGAAGGAAGAGGAGGAAGAAGAAGGGGAAGAGGGGAAGAAGAAGGAAGAGGAGGAAGAAGAAGGGGAAGACGGGAAGAAGAAGTGGGAAGAGGGGAAGAAGAAGGAAGAGGAGGAAGAAGAAGGGGAAGACGGGAAGAAGAAGTGGGAAGAGGGGAAGAAGAAGGAAGAGGAGGAAGAAGAAGGGGAAGACGGGAAGAAGAAGGGGAAGAGGGGAAGAAGAAGGAAGAGGAGGAAGAAGAAGGGGAAGACGGGAAGAAGAAGTGGGAAGAGGGGAAGAAGAAGGAAGAGGAGGAAGAAGAAGGGGAAGACGGGAAGAAGAAGTGGGAAGAGGGGAAGAAGAAGGAAGAGGAGGAAGAAGAAGGTCGATGACGGGAAGAAGAAGTGGGAAGAGGGGAAGAAGAAGGAAGAGGAGGAAGAAGAAGGGGAAGACGGGAAGAAGAAGTGGGAAGAGGGGAAGAAGAAGGAAGAGGAGGAAGAAGAAGGGGAAGACGGGAAGAAGAAGTGGGAAGAGGGGAAGAAGAAAGAAGAAGAGGAAGAAGAAGAAGAAGAAGATGAAGGAGAAGAAGAAGAAAGAAGAATAGGAAGAAGAAGAAGATGATGAGGGAGAAGATGGACAAAAAGAAGAGGGAAGAGGGGAAGAAGAAGGAAGAGGAGGAGGAGAAGGAGATTCGAATGATAAGAAGGTGGAGCAGATTGAGAAGTAGAAGAGGAAGATGGAGGATGAGGAGAATGGAGAAGAAGAAGAGAAGGAGGAGGTGAAGGAAGGGGAAGGCAGACGAAGAGAAGCCGGAAAGAAGAAGAGGAAGAAAAAGCGAAAAGATGAGTTACAGGAAGAAGACATCAACCATTTTCGTAACTGCCAATCAAGAAACATTGTGAAACATTCTTCTGCCTTCTTCTTCCTTAAATCTTATCTTCTACAATCATAGCATGCGACAATAATGAAATTCTTTAACTCTTCTTCCATCTTCAGTTTCAAGCTCGGCATCCAAACACGCACACAGACAGTGACCAAAACCATTGCTGAAAATTCAGTTGAAAATGACATAGAGATTTCATCAATCCTCAGGGAATCCCTCAGAGAATGGCGGACATTTCAAAGAACTTTCGTGACGCCGATACAATTTGCAGCTTGCTCAACGCTGTAGGAGAATGGCGCCGGTGATTCAGAACATTCTCATCATCCACTTTTCGAAATCGTTCCACTGATTGACCTGTTACTCGGCCTGAGCGGAAATAGGGGAATTTAGAAGAAATTCGACACAAAAAAGAGACAAGAAGCATCAGAGAGAAATGCAACGGAGAATGTTCTGAGCTTGCAATTAAATTCCGCAACTTTGAGAATAAATTAGGCGGAAAATTTCGTAACTCAATGTTCATGTAGGAACTGTAGCGTTCTCAATCAGCAGGCCAACTGAAGCCATTAATTAATTGACACTTGTAACCGAAACTGTGACCAGGAGGAAATGTTGGCAGGACTGTGGCATGGAAAGCCGGTGTTTGAGCGTCGATTCCGTTGTTCAAGCGATCTCGGTCAATGCTGCTCATAGAAGTGGGTAATAGTATTCTAGAATGGAAGTTTGATGTCTTGCCTATGTACAACGATTCAGTTCTAATAAGATAAAAGAAGGAGAACTGAATTATAGCTGGTTCGAAAAGCCTTTTCACTCCGGTACCTCTTTGCGTATAGATAGTTACGTTCCTAGTCCCGTTAAAAATAACTACCTAAAGAATACAGCAGAATATGTTCAAAAAAGATGCAGCTCGCAAGCTTCTTTTGACAGTGCTAAGACCAAGTTAAAGAAAAAATTCCAACACAACGGTTTCTATGCCAACAACATATTTAAAAATAAAAAGCACAAGCAAAAATCCAAGTCAAAAAATAAAACCAATATCCTAAAAATTAAATACGTGAATGATAGCACCAGCCGTCAAATTCGTACCCTCATCAGAAATTATGACTTACCTGTATCATTGGTTGATGTCCCTAACTCTAACTTATATAATAATCTTCAATGCAAACCTAGAATTGAAAAGCACGAAAATTGTATTGCCTGTAATCGCCTACCCAGCAATTACACTTGTTCGAGCAAATTTTTAGTTTACAAGTTTACTTGAAATTTTTGCCACAATACGTACGTCGGGCAGACAAGTCGCCCTTTTAAATTCCGCTTCAATGAACACAGTCGGTCTTCCAATAGTAATATCATCAGTGCTTTGGCTGACCACAGAATTAATTGTTATCGGGTTTCCTCTATTGATGACTTCACATTAGATATCTTGGAAAAATGCAAGAGTCCGGTGGACACTCGGTTGAGTGAAGCTCGTTTTATTAAATGCCTGAAGCCTACGATAAACCGTAAACACGAATTGATCGATTTCTGATGTCTGATTCTCACACCCCGCACCAGAACGTATAAAAGGACAACGCTCTAAGATAGAGCGCTCTCCTGTGCTGTACTGACGTTTTTAGCCTTAAATCTTATCTGTTTTGCCCCTGAGGAAGCGTGAATACGCGAAACGTCGGGCCTGTACAAATTGTTTTTAGTAATTCTTTTAGCCAATAAACCTAAGAAGACACCCCCGTTCTTTTGAATCACTTGCGAAATGAAAAGTCTTCTGTATGCGGCTATCATGCTTAATAATAACATATTTTACCACAAAATCTACACAAAATGTAATCAGAGTGGGGGTACAGATAAGAGGTTGCAGGAATTATAAAAGAGTGAAAAAGAAGGTTTTCAATGCTTTCTTGAAGCTGCGAGGGTTTGTTTCATTCCTCAAATGTAGAGGGAGCGAATTCCATAATGAGGGTCCAACGAACTGAAAGGCGCCCCTGGCACCAGCCGTTCTTGATACACATACCACATACAAACATTTGAGACTTCTCAGGGTTGATACAAAGTTTGTTAGTTTGAAACCAATCAACAAGATGACACAAGCAGTTTTCAAGAACGGATAAACTGTTACGTGAATCACCCATAGAAAAAGAGATATACATACACATTCGTGTCATCAGCATATGAGTGATGTTTGAGACCATATGATGCAATAATATCCGAGATTGGATAAAAATTCTAATTTTTGGATAATTTCTCGGTCAAGCGGTTAAGAAACCTAGCTCTTCCGTGGAATAAACACACTGAAAGCTTCTTTACTTACAATTATCACTCAGATAAATAGAATGTCGCTGGAACTCTTCAATTAGCCATTGACTTATGTAATATAGTGTGATGATATTTTGGAAGCTCATATTCGAAAGCATGCAAAGGTTTTGAAAATTGTTCAAATGTAATGAATAGGGGAACCCTTTAAAGTAAAATGAAGAATACTCTAAGATTTCTTGGCCTCTGATTTCAAGCTGGAGTAATGCATGTTCTGTAAATCGACATTACAAGTTGCATATGTGTCTGATTCTGCTATTGATAGATGATCGGAGTGATATTTCAAAATGATGAACGTACAGAACGTTTTAAAGGATTTCCTTCTTTGTCATCCTGTCGCTGCAGTATTTTGTAAATTTAGTATTGCTTTTGTGTACATGATCTTTTGACAAGGGGCAACAATCCACATCACAAATTGACTTGATGAATATAGATGCCAATCAGAAAACTTGGGAACCAGCTCATAAAATTTTCATTTTGCCCCAACTAAGTTCCCCCGGCGTGTGCCATAATTTTCATGCAATTTCCATTCTAGTACTTTCTATGGTATTAATTAATTTCTATGATGTTGCTAGATGTTATGGAGAATTAAGGCACTGAATTGGCTGCAAACTCTTGACATAAGGCGGTAGGGTTGCAAATAACAACAATGAAATTAAATAAACGATAGATCAAATTGCCATGCAAAAGATGTGCGGCTGGTAGGATTCGAACCTGTGACCAAGGTTAACTAGACCTGTGTTCTAACAACTGAGCTACGAGCCACTTATGCGACTGTGTCAATTGGGAGGATCAAAACCATCACTGCAATTTAAAGAGAAAGGATGAAAAGTGCGGAATTATGCAAAATACAATGAAAAGGTAGGCGATCTGCAGAGAATCCTTTGCATCCTTTGCAAGCATCCTTTTCAGTGAAACATTTAGCGCTACTTTTTCGCGGTGCTAGAGGGCTAGGCCTACCCATAACGGGTGAACGTCACCCACAGTCGCATTGTCGCAGTGGTCATCTAGTTTCCTTTCGTATTTAGTAGGTGGCGGTGTTGTTTGTAGACTTGAATTCTGTAAATTCAAATGATCACACCGCATAAATTCTGAATGACGCTGATCATCCGCTGTATCATTTGATCCGTGAGAAATTACCGTTTTCCCAAAAACTTCGCATGCCCAAGTGTTTATCTGCTTTGCGTAGCCGTAGTTATATTCCAACTATGACACGTCTTATAAATAGCAATTTCTCTGTTTGATTCAAATACATGTCAACTGTAGCTTTTATAGTTTGTCAGTCTCTGGAGTTTTTTCATTTTCTTGTTATTTTACTTTGTTACTTTTCTCTCTTTTCTCACGATTCTCATTACTGAGGCTTTCAGAAATAAACGATATTTATTATTATTATTATTATTTTCAATCCCTTCACCTAAAATAGTTGAATTCGGCCCATTGCACAGTTGCATTATTTTTTCTATTTTTAAAAATACCTTTTCTGAAACTTTGAAATTTCGACACTCTTTGCAATCATTTTGTATGATACCGAGGCGAATCAATTCCATGAATGATGAATCAATGATCATCAGTGTGAATTCTATCATGATCATTTCCTATGCAAAGGATCCGGAACAGAGTATTATAAGTTAAAATGTTATGCAAAGACTACTTATTAAAATCTTAAATAGTAGTGGCTTATTCAAATAGTCATTAATGGGTCTTTTCCTAATCGTTTGACTTCTGTGTGCATCTGCAAGTGTTCTCCTTCAAAATAATTGCATTTGAAGGTGCCTAGAACTGTAGAATACCAATTCATAGATAAATTAAGTGGAATGGTTGTTATTTAATCAATAGCACTTTCTTAATACATTCAATAAGCCAATGGTTATCATTAATAGCCAAAGAACAGGAAACTTTCAAGAAATCCATGAATCTGTCAGAATTGGTGATTTTAGATTTTGAATTGCTAATTACAGTACGAAAATGACCGAGAAAATACAACACCAATAGAAAGTAATACACGAAATATGTTGTCCTTGGAAATTCTTGTAATTCGAGGCAATCGTTCAGATGTGGGAGGCGCTTTTATTGTCGTGAGATTAATTTAATAGGCAACAAATAATGTAAATTCTTGTCTTGAGGTGATTCATCTAGATGCAGACCTTGCTAATTGTTGTCAAAATAATGTAACTATCGAAAATTTTGATTTTTGGTATATTTCGTGCGTCGAAATTAAATGAAAATTGCAAGGAAAGCAAATACAACAATTCAACAATGACACAGTACAGTCACCGGAATGAACAGCTGCTAGGCTCAAGTTCCCTTCTAAAATTCGCCTGTCAACCAAGCAAATCACTCAACCAAGCAAATGACTGATCCAGTAATCTTGATCAATGACTTTGCTAACTCCATAAGTCACATCATGCATAAACTTTTGTTCAGCAAATCACTCAACCAAGCAAATGACTGATCCAGTAATCTTGATCAATGACTTTGCTAACTCCATAAGTCACATCATGCATAAACTTTTGCTCAGTATTCGATCTTAGCTGAATGAAAAGTGATTGGATCAACATCGACCAAGATTGATGAAATCGAACAGCCTTGGTCACTTGGTGCATGTGAATTTTTGAATGTCAAAACGGATTGCAATAATCATGTGTAACAGCGCAAAATTATACTTTTCGGCGAAGTACTTACGAAGTATTATCATCAGCCACAGAATTAGATCTATCTGCGCGCGCCTCGGTTTCCTAGGAATGAAGGGTTATGTGTAACCTAAATATCGAAATGGCACATCACAGGATTAAACAACTTGCTCCTTCTCGAATGAATAATTCGTGTATCGCTTGCTATTGTAAATGGCAAACAATAAGCTGTCAGGAGAGGATCCAGAGCCAGTGAGAGATGCGTGCGTGCTGTGATATCACTTCGCACACACCAAAACACACATCGATGCGTGGCTTCGATTCAATGTATGCACTATACAGTGAGCAATGCCGAGGAGAGGATCATCAAGTGAACTAATTTTCTTACGCCTGCTACTTTCTTTAGTAATGATCGGAGGGCCAACATTGTGGAGAAAACTTGTGCACAATGATCTGAATTCTTCGAATCTGAAGGAATTTTGGCAATCGAAGCACTTTGCTGGAACTCACAGTAATCCGCAAGCGACGCACGACTTTTTTTCCTATCTCTGTAAGGTATTAGGAATTCCTTTTTTCCCACCTAATAGGTTCCTCAATGTGCCGTCCATTTCGTATTAATCACACTTCTAGCAAACCGAAGCAGATAAACAAAATATTTAATTCTGTGTAATCAGAAGTATAGTATGCATCATTGTCAACTCCTCGAAATTATTGAATATTCAAATGAAAAACAAATGGACACTGACACTGGCTGCGTCACATATTTAATGAACATTTGAAAAATATGTAACTCTATAATACTCTTAAGCATTTGAAGGATAATATCTCACAATCTTAAAACCTAAGTAATTGATTAATTAATGCTAACTATGAAGTTAAATCAAAGACAAGCAAAAGTCATTGCACAAAGAAGAGGAATCAGAGAAAATGCTGCAGAAAATAGGATCAGCAGGCACATCTCAAACTTTCCTGCCACAACAAGGCAATCAGTGTCCGATGACCATGATCAGGCTCTTGTCGAGAACAGCCGCCTGAAGGGTGAAAAAGAAGAAGAGATAATGTAGAAGAATAAAGAACATTGAGTAGAATAAATGAAACGTATAGAAAAAGTATAGAGAACATTGGGATGGAATAGAGAAAGGAAAAAAGAATAGGAGAAAGAGCTTGTTGCTGTAGAGGAAAGAGAAAAAGAAGGTTAAGAGGGAAAAAGAATCAAGGAGAGCAATAACAGAGGTTCAGATAACGGGAGAAAAGGAAAGAGAACAAGGGGTGAAGAGAAAACTAAAAATAAGTAGAACAAGAGGAAGAACAAAGAAAGAAAACGGGGAAATTTATAAGAGGTGAAAGAAAATAGAGCATAGATATCAAACAAAAGAAGATAATGAAATAGAACAGTGAGTAGAACAAGAAGAAAATACAGCTAAGTGGAGAATAAGAGGAAGAGGGGAAAAGGAGCACATGGGAGAGAAAAGAAAAATATGAAAGCAAAAAAATCGGTGAAACCATGAAAGAGAACATTGAGATCGAATTAAAAGGAGATGTCATGTATACAATGAACGCAGAGCGGAAGAAAAAGTGGGCATTAAGATGAGGATCGAAGAGAGAGACAGCGCCTTTTAGCAGGGCTTGATTAGACATGACAAGTACAGAAATGGCATGTTAATTGTGCTCTACTTTACAGCAAGTTCACAAATGATTATGTAAGATATTACGCAATCTACGTAATGTTGCGTAATCTCTCCCTAAACATGTCTGGATCTGTCGTCGGTTAACGAAATTCATGAGAACTGAACTTACTTGATAATCTTACGGCGATGTTTACTTTCGTCAAATTCAAGTTTTCACGATGCACAATATCTCAGACACAATGGTTGCTCTATGAAATTTACTCATAAACAAACATTTGAATGAATCCATGTGGTAGCCAATGAGAGATGAGAATACCAGCGAAGAGCTCCAATCATGATCAGTCGTTCCATATCCCCAATTGTCTCCGTATTGCGTCTGTCGAACAGGCAGGAACCCTGGATGGAGCAGTTACAATAGACTCTCAATCGAGGGGTTGTCAATGGGATTTCAAATATTTTTTACTGTCTCCGAGCTGATCCCCAGCGATGGAATTTAAGCGAAATCGTTCCGTCTATGAATGTTACGAAAGAGATGAATTATTTCACCGCTAATTCATCAATTTTGAAATGATCCTGTTAACTTGATATCCGGTAAGTTCCGGATTCTTGATTCTGCACGCTCATGTTCAGAATCTTTTCATCTACTGGCGGGTCATCCATCAGGGCATATAGGAACCACATCACAAAAAATTTGAGTTTCAATAAATTCATTGCTTTGTGATTCCAATGTCAATTAATTGATTGCTTAGTGATTCCAATGTCAATTAATTGATTGCTTATTGATTCCAATGTCAATTAATTGATTGCTTATTGATTCCAATGTCAATTAATTGATTGCTTAGTGATTCCAATGTCAATTAATTGATTGCTTATTGATTCCAATGTCAATCAATTGATTGCTTAGTGATTCCAATGTCAATTAATTGATTGCTTAGTGATTCCAATGTCAATTAATTGATTGCTTAGTGATTCCAATGTCAATTAATTGATTGCTTATTGATTCCAATGTCAATTAATTGATTGCTTAGTGATTCCAATGTCAATTAATTGATTGGTTAGTGATTCCAATGTCAATCAATTGATTGCTTAGTGATTCCAATGTCAATCAATTGATTGCTTATTGATTCCAATGTCAATTACCTGATTGCTTAGTGATTCCAATGTCAATTAATTGATTGCTTAGTGATTCCAATGTCAATTAATTGATTGCTTAGTGATTCCAATGTCAATTAATTGATTGGTTAGTAATTCCAATTTCAATTAATTTTAATTGCTTATTGATTCCAATGTCAATTAATTGATTGCTTATTGATTCCAATGTCAATTAATTGATTGCTTAGTCATTCCAATGTCAATTAATTGATTGCTTATTGATTCCAATGTCAATTAATTGATTGCTTAGTCATTCCAATGTCAATTAATTGATTGCTTAGTCATTCCAATGTCAATTAATTGATTGGTTAGTGATTCCAATGTCAATCAATTAATTGCTTATTGATTCCAATGTCAATTAATTGATTGCTTAGTGATTCCAATATCAATTAATTGATTGTTTATTGATTCCAATGTCAATTAATTGATTGCTTATTGATTCCAATGTCAATTAATTGATTGCTTAGTCATTCCAATGTCAATTAATTGATTGGTTAGTGATTCCAATGTCAATCAATTGATTGCTTATTGATTCCAATGTCAATTAATTGATTGCTTAGTGATTCCAATATCAATTAATTGATTGTTTATTGATTCCAATGTCAATTAATTGATTGCTTATTGATTCCAATGTCAATTAATTTATGGTAAAAACACTCAATTGTTAATTGATAGATTGATTGACTCAAATTCCTGTTGCATAATTGCAGTGATTGTCAGGGATCCTGATAAAATTCTGTTTAGGTACTTTTTTCAGATGCATCACTCATGATCGACTGGAGCATTTTTTCTAAGTGTCTGCACTTTCAAGACGTAACACTCGATCACACAGAAGCTGGTCCTGAGAATTCTGATATATGCATGTGCATTACTCCCACGGATGCCTGTATCATCTGTCTTTTGCGATACGACGATGCAACCGTGACCGTACACCCGTCTATCATCTTTGAGTTGCAAGGTGTCCAATGCCTGCCCATCTACTATCAAGGATTCTTCAAACGGTTACTCATTGCAGATGCACGTCATGCCTGACTTGTGATAAGAAATGAGAATCATTCATTGCTCAGTTTCCTATTTCAACGAATTGATTGAGAACAGAATTAATTTGCAATCAATTTTTGATAATTCCTGTGTGTGACACTACTACACCTATGAATTGTTGAATCATTCTGTATAAACCCAACAATCCTGAACTTTAATCAACGAATAATCTAACAGTTCTTATTAAATCCGTGTTTTTCCGGCTGATTTTGAGCACTGGGAATCGGTGGTGTCTCCTGCCCTACTCTGAGTTTGATGCTAAAATGATTCAATCGTCTCCAGACTGATTTTTTAGAATATGTTGGAGACTAATGATGTATAACATTGACAAACGGTCTCTTTTGATTGGTTGTTGCATGAAATGAAGATATCTATGACAATTCTGGGAGCATGCCTGATTGTATTCGGCACAAACAATGAAGGTAAACAATTGAAAAGTTAATCTCTATGACAGAGAAGGGACATGCCTTCGCTAATTGTTTTGTTTTGAACCTTCGTTCACCTTACATGGTGTTTGTTTACTTTTGCGAAAATTAGAAAAATATATATTGAAGAAGTTTGAAAAAGAGCTATTGAACGTATTTGAATAAAACTTCTTATTTGTATTCCCCACATCGCAAGGATTCTGAAGATACCAAACATTTTTGATGATAAAGTGAGAACATAACATTTTCAACCGAAAAGGTCATGATTTTGTGGCCACTTTACGATGACCAGCATGTCAAAAGAGAGCTTAGAAAGTGCTCGTTCTTCCCCGTGCCTGATTCATTATCATAGTCAAATCTTTTCTTTTTGAAAAATTGAAATTTGTAAATTGACGGCTTTTCGCATTTTGAGCACTGCTCAGCAGATACAAAAGTGGATGCAAGTCTATCATAGATCATTTTAAAGCTGAGAATCCAAACTTTGAAATGATGTATGGCATCTATGTATTGAATTTTATCAAAATTAAGTGCGAACTGCGAGGTCCCAAACCTGAAGCCATAATTTTTGACAAGGAAAATCTTCATTTAATTTCTGATCATGCTCATGTTCATGTGACAGTAACTTTGTTGATAGCGTATACATGAATATGAATGTGGTACACGGAAGCATGCAAGAGAAATTAGGAAATGGCAGAAGGACATTCCACATCTGAAATTATGGCCCTGGACTTAGTACTTATCACTTTATCATGAGACAGCGCAGAAATCTTCAATCTACTTCCTATTAGCTTTACATGTCTTTTCCTTCATCCTGCCCAACAAGAAGAGTAACCGGACAGACGTGCAGATTCACATTTACCACAGGGTGTACATCATTCTGCCACAGGGTGTCTCATTTCGGCCTCGTTCCCTGCAGAAACTCGTGCTGGCTGCCGGTCTATGAGGTGCACATCATTCTGTGAAAGTCTCATTGTCGGCCTCGTTCCCTGCAGAAACTCGTGCTGGCTGCCGGACTATGAGGTGTACATCATTCTGTGAAAGTCTCATTGTCGGCCTCGTTCCCTGCACAAGCTCGTGCTGACTGCCGGACTATGAGGTGCACATCATTCTGTGAAAGTCTCATTGTCGGCCTCGTTCCCTGCAGAAACTCGTGCTGCCTGCCGGACTTTGAGGTGCACATCATTCTGTGAAAGTCTCATTGTCGGCCTCGTTCCCTGCAGAAACTCGTGCTGCCTGCCGGACTATGAGGTGCACATCATTCCGCGAAAGACTCATTCTCGGCCTCGTTCCCCGCAGATACTCGTGCTGGCTGCATTGCGGACTATGAGGTGTACATCATTCTGTGAAAGTCTCATTTCGGCCTCGTTCCCTGCAGAAACTCGTGCTGGCTGCCGGACTATGAGGTGTACATCATTCTGTGAAAGTCTCATTTCGGCCTCGTTCCCTGCAGAAACTCGTGCTGCATGCCGGACTATGAGGTGTACATCATTCTGTGAAAAACTCAATGTCGGCCTCGTTCCCTGCAGAAACTCGTGCTGGCTGTATTGCGGACTATGAGGTGTACATCATTCTGTGAAAGTCTCATTGTCGGCCTCGTTCCCTGCAGAAACTCGTGCTGGCTGTCTGACTATGAGGTGTACATCATTCTGTGAAAGTCTCATTCTCGGTCTTGTTCCCTGCAGAAACTCGTGCCGGCTGCATGCCGGACTATGAGGTGCACATCATTCCGTGAAAGTCTAACTCTCGGCATCGTTCCCTGCAGAAACTCGTGCTGCATGCCGGACTATGAGGTGTACATCATTCTGTGAAAGTCTCATTGTCGGCCTCGTTCCCTGCACAAACTCGTGCTGGCTGCCGGACTATGAGGTGTACATCATTCTGTGAAAGTCTCATTGTCGGCCTCGCTCCCTGCAGAAACTCGTGCTGGCTGCCGGACTATGAGGTGTACATCATTCTGTGAAAGTCTCATTGTCGGCCTCGTTCCCTGCAGAAACTCGTGCTGGCTGCCGGACTATGAGGTGTACATCATTCTGTGAAAGTCTCATTTTCGGCCTCGTTCCCTGCACACACTCGTGCTGACTGCCGGACTATGAGGTGCACATCATTCCGTGAAAGTCTCATTTTCGGCCTCGTTCCCTGCAGAAACTCGTACTGACTGCCGGACTATGAGGTGCACATCATTCTGTGAAAGTCTCATTGTCGGCCTCGTTCCCTGCACAAACTCGTGCTGGCTGCCGGACTATGAGGTGTACATCATTCTGTGAAAGTCTCATTGTCGGCCTCGTTCCCTGCAGAAACTCGTGCTGGCTGCATTGCGGACTATGAGGTGTACATCATTCTGTGAAAGTCTCACTTTTGGCCTCAGATATTGCTTGCTACACATGCTACACTCAAAAAAAAGTTTTTTTTAATTGGTTTTCCAGAAAACCAAACGTTTCTCTGGAAAACCAAACTGATTCTCCAGAAAACCAAAAGGATTTCTGGGAAACCAAACCTCTGGAAAAAAAGAGGTTGTCCAGAAACCAGTTTTGTTTGCAATTAAATTGGGTCAACCAGCAGATCAATTTTACTGCAAGAGGCAATCAATAAAAATTGCAACGTTTGTCAGCAACAATCAAATGATTGCGACTAATTAATGAAAATGCAATTGATTATCGATGAATCCTGGTATTTAGTTTCGTGATATATTTTTGCATGTCGATGGAGATCTATTGACAGATCCTCGTATGTGTAGAGTTGTAGACGGACATTCATGTTAGTGATAGCAGAACTACTGATTTCCAAAAAATATATTAATTGATTAACCACGCGGAATCCTCATCTATCAATAGTGATTTGAATGATGTTTTATTTGAGGATGATTTGAAGTGTTTAAAGTTGAGCTGATTAGGACCTATTCCCAGCCTATTTGTATTTCACATTCTCATTTAACATCAGAAATTTAAATTTCATTGACTCATTAAGCACAAAACTCTACTTAAGAATTGAATGTTGGGCAGTTAAGGAATTTTATCATTTTCTCTCTCTCTCTATTAACACTCCGGTGTCTTCTTTATCATCTACTGAAGGTTAACTCTCTTTCATTCACTGCTGCACATATCGTGATTCCCCGCAGTCTCTTATCTCGCTGCGATGACTAGGCCTAAATTTAGCGAGCGGAATCTCTCCAAAGGGAAGATATTACGTGACACTTTGCTTTTAACAGAAAGCATACTTCTTTGATTAGTTTTTACAGATGTATGTACAAACTAATAAATCATTAATAAAATCGCCAATGATTTACTGATAGCAAAGTCTTTCTTTATGAAAAACAATCGGTTTCGAGGATTTACATTTGTGTCGTTGCCATGACGTCAAGAATGAGGTGAGTCTGATTTTCTTCCTTCATTGACGCATTTGTTCTAGTGACCGTGTCAAGTGCAGTGACTTAAACGTGCTGTCATCTTATTTCTTGTGGTACTGTGAAATTTGTTTTGCTGTTTCAACGTTTATCCCTCATTGCACTGTGTATGGAATTACATATGATCCACACAAAACGTGAGTATATTAGAAGATTTTAACAGTTGTTTCCAACAGTCTTTCATGTACTGTATAGCTGACATGCTTAAATAGTCTTAACAATTCAATCTTAAATTACTTTATTTAATTATGAATGAATATTTTCTCTGTAATGCGCGTACCGCCCTTTGTATGCCAATAAAGATTTCATTATTATTATTATTATATAAGTATTCATATAAGTATTATAGTATATATAAGTATTCCCTTATAAATTATTGGGGCATCTAGCAATTTTGTCGTTAAATCTCATGACTACCGTGACTACTCTGTTTGTAGCCTACATGTATGTAGAGATCGCTTGCAATACATGTATACGAATGATTTCATATTCATGTTCGACCATTTTTCAAAGCTTTTAAAAATTCCTATGTCTAACTAATATGATGTATTATATCAGCCATATAGCCTTGTAGAATATACATGAACTATATACATGTAGAATATACTATAGTCTGCTGTATAGCTTTATAAAAGTTTAATTTTAGCCTTGATGAATTTCCAATTCACCTCATGCACGGGAAATCATGAATAAATGAATTCTTGAAACCTAGTTATGCCAATGACATTTGCTCAAAACTGAAAGTGCAAATGTAGGAAATAAATAAATAAAATTTATTTATTTATTTATTAGATTTGCACTTTCAGTTAAGAACAAGTGTCATTTAATGTACATGTATAGATCATCACCAAATTACAGTAGCTGCAGTAAACAATTTTTGCCGTTTAATTCGTGCTGATTTTGCATGAAAATGTTTGCTTTTGCATGCTCATTAATTGGTTTTGATTTCGGCGTGTTTTGTGCAAGCCCAACATGCCACTTACTGTGTAGAAGAGTTTATTTTGCATAGTGTAATGCGTAATTCTCTTTTGTTGTTAACAGTCGCATTTACTTTGCATGCCGCATATTGTACAGAAAAGCTCTTATTGTGGTGTTTGGTTCACATGGCGTCGTTTTATATGTGCATGCCGCTAATGGTGTACAAAATTTTGTCTAAAAAATTTATTGTCTATCATTATTTCTGATTGCGCTACAGTCAAAGCTTGTTAATTAAGACCACACATTCCAGATTTTCAATCTCTGAATTATCAAAAGTCCTAATTAAATATCAGCCTATATATGCAAAAGATACAAAATATGCCGTGTGATCTTAACTATCCGAAATCTCAATTATCCGTGTTCGAATTAACGAGCTTCGACTGTAAATGATATTCTTTATGACAGTATAGGCCTATATGACATTATTTTCGCATCAACAAACATTAATTTCATAGTTGAGTTTTATTCCACACACATTTTCAGTAGCATCGTACTATTTTGCTGTAATTCTCTAAATGCTTCTTCTACACAGTCCTAATAGTGAAGATATCCTTCAGAGATTATTTTTTCCTCTTTTCTTCCACTCCAGTGGCAACGAGTATTGGCATCGAAAAATTCGACGACGTGGTTATTTTGCGCTGCACCGGATTAGTTGGGCGTGCATCCTGCGGGAGGCCTATCTGTGATTTTATTTACAATCTCGGAGAAGACTAGCAAATGTCTCAACTTCATGGGAAATTTTGTGACTAAAGACATCGTCCCTCGTCTTTCTTGTATTATTTTATGCAAGCTTGACTGAAAAAACGTAAAAAATAAGAAACAATGACTTCTTGACGTTTCGGGACTGCTCTGGGAAATCTTGTATGGTTTTAGAGAAATTGCAAACTTCAAAATACCTCATTTGAGCATTCACGCATTTTTGACACACTTTCACAATAATTCTTTTGCACAACTTATTGAGCTCATTTTATGCTGGGCCAACAATTTGTGCATGTTGTTTTAGAATAATATTAGTATGAATGAAGTAAATATGTTAGAGCATGTCGGAATTATATTATAAAAAATGAATTGATAATATTATTTTATGCTATTATTATATTAGGCCTATTATTTAGTATATATATTAAATTGTATAGAAAAACAAATATCGGGTCACTCTTGAAACCAATATTGGTTCTCTGGAAAACCATATTTGGTTTCACCCCCAGGACAGGCTGAAAAACCAAAATTGGTTTTCCAGGAAACCAATTTTTTTAAGAGTGTAGGGACCAGACTTCTAATTGAATTCTCTTTGACAATTTTTCTAATTGCACATTCACTTCAACACAGGATCCGGATAGACATGAAAATGTAACGTTTATCGTAAAAGTCTCAAATTACCAAAAATGCGACTATTTGATTTTCTTCTCCTGCTCTGTAATCACGCAATTTTAATTCACGGAATATTCAGACAACTGGCATTAATCTTGAACGTTCAGAGATCAATGAACGAATTTCAACTGACGATAATAAAAGAAAGATGCGATCATCTGTGGAAGAGAGAATATTTCGGAGAATTCGCTGATAAAGTAGACAGAGAACGGAGTGAGATAAGAGACTTTGGAGAGGCTGACTTTACAGCGTGAGAAATGGAGACAGGAACCTGAAACAAAGGCCGGAATATTACTGAGAATAAGCCGACAGTCATAAAGCGTTCATTTCCCCAATATCTCTCCCAACCATCTCCGAGAGCGAAGGAGTGCTCGGATCTCTGAAGAAATGGGATCACTAATGGCTTAGTCGATTGTCTCAAGGAGACAGGTGTAATTTAGTCCTTTTTCCAAAAATTTCGTGTCTGACGAAAATATTCTCGAGACAAGCAAAGGTTTAGGCACTGGCGGAGGTGTCTACTTCATTCATTCTGAGCCTTCTGTTGTCTTCTGTATAATTGCAATCCTCTCCTTCGCCACCATTTCCTATCGTTTCTCTTCCATGATTGCATTCTTGCCTCCTCTTCATCTTCTCTTTTTCACTTCTTAATTTCCTTCTTCCTCACTCCCTTCTTCATCTCCTTCTTCTTCTCTATATTTTCTCCTCATCCTTCTTCCTCTCTTTCTCTTCTCCTCATCCTTCTTCTTCATCTTCTCTTTTTCACTTCTTAATTTCCTTCTTCCTCACTTCCTTCTTCATCTCCTTCTTCTTCTCTTTCTTTTCTCCTCATCCTTCTTCTTCTCTTTATTTTCTCCTTCTTCCTCCTTCTTCTCCACCATCTTCTCCTCATCCTCCTTCTTCTTTCCCTCCATCTTCTCCTCCTCCTTCTTCTTTCCCTCTATTTTCTCCTCCTCCTCCTCCTTCTTGTCCTCCTCCTCCTTCTTCTCCTCTTTCTTCTTTTTCTCCTCCTTTTTCTTTCCCTCTATCTTCTTCTGCTCCTTCTTCTTTCCCTCTATTTTCTCCTCCTCCTCCTCCTTCTTCTCCTCCTTCTTCTTTCCCTCTATCTTCTTCTGCTCCTTCTTCCTCACATCATTCTTCTCCTCATCCTTCTTCTCCTCCTCCTTCTCCTCCTCCTCCTTCTTCTTTCCCTCTATCTTCTTCTGCTCCTTCTTCTTTCCCTCTATTTTCTCCTCCTCCTCCTCCTTCTTCTCCTCCTTCTTCTTTCCCTCTATCTTCTTCTGCTCCTTCTTCCTCACATCATTCTTCCCCTCATCCTTCTTCTCCTCCTTCTTCTCCTCTTTCTTCCTCACATCATTCTTCTCCTCATCCTTCTTCTCCTCCTTCTTCTCCTCTTTCTTCCTCACATCATTCTTCTCCTCATCCTTCTTCTTCTTTCCCTCTATCTTCTTCTCCTCCTTCTTCCTCACATCATTCTTCCCCTCATCCTTCTTCTCCTCCTTCTTCTCCTCTTTCTTCCTCACATCATTCTTCTCCTCATCCTTCTTCTTCTTTCCCTCTATCTTCTTCTCCTCCTTCTTCCTCACATCATTCTTCTCTTTCTCCTTCATCATCTTCTTCTCCCTCTCCTTATTAATTAGAAATTGCAAATTAAATTAGAATTAAATTGCAAATTAGAACATTTTTCTTTCCATGTGATCGAACATTGCATTAATAGACCTAAACGACTTGAAAGGGAATCATACTGGATAAGAAAATTAAAATGCTATCAACCACATGGCATGAACAATTCTACAATAGCTGACTCCAATACAACCAAATTGATCATTCCGTTCAGTAATTGTGCTGAACGAATCGGAAATATGGTTCGCAATAAAAGTTCAAATCTTACTAAGACAAGGGTCATCTATACCAAACATAGAAATCTAAAATCACTACTAAACTAGAATTGGCTTCTCATTCCCTGATAAATTGTCTAGAAACCAGTACATTCCACTTAAAATCAATCAGGCAATTTTCCAATGCATAGATTCTGCAAGTGACAACGAATATAATTCAAAACGAATGGTCTGGTCTCTTATCATTTCAGTATATAAGCTTTTTCTCACCTACAGTTGTTTGCTGTCAAGTTACAGAATTTTGTATTTGGAGCTGACGAAAAATACACTGAAACACGTGTCCTCCAGCTACGAGTTTTTTCATAATTTACTTCGGGTACACATTCACATCACTTGTGCGAGTGGCACAGCAAGGGGAGCCGCCCTCTCCTTGCTCTCTCTCCTCCTCTCCTCCTTCTTCTCCTCCTTCTTCTTTCCCTCTATCTTCTTCTGCTCCTTCTTCCTCATATCATTCTTCTCCTCATCCTTCTTCTCCTTCTTCTTCTCCTCTTTCTTCCTCACATCATTCTTCTCCTCATCCTTCTTCTCCTCCTTCTTCTCCTCCTTCTTCCTCACATCATTCTTCTCCTCATCCTTCTTCTTCTTTCCCTCTATCTTCTTCTCCTCCTTCTTCCTCACATCATTCTTCTCCTTCTCCTTCATCATCTTCTTCTCCCTCTCCTTCATCATCATCTTCTTCTCCTCCTTCTTCTCCTCCTTCTTCTTCTTCTTTCCCTCTATCTTCTTCTCCTCCTTCTTCTCCACCTTCTTCTCCTCCTTCTTCTTCTTCTTTCCCTCTATCTTCTTCTGCTCCTTCTTCCTCACATCATCTTAACTTTTTTAAAAACAGTTTCTATAAATAAACACGCAACAAAGTTGTCACCAATCGTTTCAGGGAATTTATTGTAAGTACTGCTGACAAATAATTACTAGTAACAACATGTGTATAATTGATCTGTGATTAGTTCATCTGCACTTTATCAATTACAAGTTGTTTTCATACTTAAGCTATATTTTTGCATGTTATAACCTGAAGGCTTCCTTCTCAAAGAATACATATTAGCTTACATGCTAAAGTAGTCAGATCTATTGATTGCATTGTAATTACTAATTATGAGGAAACGAATTAGTTTTTGGCATATTAGAAAACCAACGTCAACACTTTCCCATGAATAATTCAAATTTGTCAATTTTGAAGGCCGGTCCCAGCAATTATTCTCACGGTATTTGTTGGGGTGCTGGCCACATTTCGAATTTTATGCAAAATTCCATAATTTACAATTCTTTTATTTTACACCTTCCATCCAACAGGAAATGAGTGTCTCAAACTAACAATGGGAAATCCCATAATAAATGTTCGCAAAGTAGATGCTTCTCGAGGTTTACATCAAAATGCTGGGCTTCTTAATTAAGTCCCATTTTTAATATAATTAATGCGATAAACACCTCGCTAAGCATTTACGGTGGCTTGATAGCGCACATTGATTTGGGTCAGTTGATGCTCATATACGCAAGGATATTCATCAGGCCAGGGGCCTGTTTCATAAAATATATCACTGCTTTTTATCAGCATTTTTATCAGTGTGGAAAATTTTTTGCGTTTCTTAAAATAATAAAAGATAAAGCAGTGATTTAAATCAGCGATTTAAAGCAGTCGAAATCAACAGCGTTTCACAGAACCAAATATTAAGCAGTGATTTATATCAGTTCCACACTGCTTAAAATCAGTATTTTAAGCAGTCTGGAAAAGAATTGCGTTTCACAAAGAAGCATCAGTAGCGCGCGAAAATTGAAAATATGGAAATTCACTGATAGAAATGTGAAAATTTCTATCAACCTCTTGAGGTTGATAAATCTGTGAATGATCATCGAGAAAGTTATAGAAACTTAAAATATCGGAGAAATGATTGCAAATACAACTTAAAAATGGGAAAACGGCTTTTGATTTTCAATTTTACTGTCAGTAACAAACTATTTGTCAGAATGGCAAATTTGGATACTGTTTATTGAAAAATTCTTTCTTTGAAAAGTGGCAATGCTGTGACGATAAAACGTCCGGTAACAGCAAAATTATAAAGGGTTGCTTTGAGGGCTTCGATTTCTTTCGTGCAATGAGGTACGGCATGTCATGAAATCATTTCAATATTAAAAGACGTTGAGGTATTGACTTTTAGATACATCGATGACAGCTAGAAAAAAAGATTCTCAAATATTCCACCATTTGCCTCAGATTGACTTCTCTAATTATTATTTCAATTACTGTCAAACATAGAGTAGGTATATTAGGTAGAGTGGAAACTCCGCATTTATTAAATCCCCAATGTGTATACACTTTCGATTTTATTAAATGAACTCGTGGGAGATACAGTCGGAATTGTCACCAAATGTGAGACATGCACATTTATGCAGTTTGAAGAAATTACCACGGAATTGACTGATTATGATAGTATAAAGCAGATGGAAATGAGATTATTTTACAGATTGTCCGTGTCTGACAGCCTCGGAGCGGTAATGTTTGTTAAATTAGCAACTCGATGACCCCATTGCTTTCATGCTGAACCACAAGAGAATCTTCTTAAGCGCAATCTTATCTCAAGCAGCTAGTATAGCTAAATAACGGAATCAAAGACAATGATTTTCATTACCTTTGAAAGCTGTAAATGGGTGCACATCACTATTCAGATTCAAGAAATGAAACATGAATTTACTCAATCATAAATTCATGCCGATGAAAATTGAATCAAAAATATGAAATTTCAGCCACGAGAGCACAATAAAATCTCAACTTTTTATGAAGACTTCCATTATAATGCCGTTCATTACATTTTCTTGATCATCAGCACAATTTCCGCTTAGTTGCGATGCTTGTTAGCGAATATTCATTCCTTTTGATATCCAACTTGTTTCATACTTCTTACAACGGGGAGTCATGTCGGTAGTAATTAAATTGTAAAATATAGAGGTTTTTCAAAGCTGCTCAAATAATGTTTTGGACCGCAGGAACGTAATCTCCGAAAAAAACTGAATCTTTTCATATAAAAATTTTCACTGTATACAGATACTTTTTTAAGTCGACACTCTACCTACATATTTACTCTATGCTGTCAAAAATTATTTTATTTACGAAGAATTATCCACAATTGTTTTAATCACTCAATCACACTGATATATATCAGTGTTTTCATCAGTCCGAAATCTTTATGAAACGCTATATGTATCACTGATTAATTTAGACTGCTTAATCTTCAGTCGGAAAATTAATTTTTATGAAACGCAATTTAAAGCAGTGCTTTATATTTCACTGCTGAAAATGTCACTGATACATATCAGACTGCTTAATTTTATGAAACAGGCCCCAGGAAAATGAAAATTCCAAACAATTTCATCACGCCTTAAATTTCTTGAGCAATTTGTAAAATAAATCGAAGGAGTGATAAAATTTTTTGGAATTTTCATTTTCCTAGCCTGCTTCATTGGATTAGTTCATTCATATCTAAAAATGATGCATGCTGCATTTTGAAATGACAGACACATGAATGACGTTCGTCTCTCAATGCGAAGATTCAGGTTTGCAGACCTGCTTCACTACTGATGATGGTGAAAGCGGTAGTAATGAAACATCGGCGTCTGACAGTGATGATAAGTACACAACATTATCTCTAACACCAGTATTTTGAAACTTGTGAAAACAATCATAGATCGGAACCGTTGCCAGAGTTTACAGGATTTATCGGCTTGAATCCGTCGATGCAATGTCCAGAAAGTGCAGACGACATTCCATCCATCTGGTTTTAACAGATGGAGTATTTTCTACTTTGAAACTGTGGCCGAATAATCGTGAGGTTGAAGGTCCGACCATAGAGAGAGAAGGATGTTCATTACGGAAGCACCCGTCTATCATCTTTGAGTTGCAAGGTGTCCAATGCCTGCCCATCTTCTATCAAGGATTCTTCAAACAGTTACTCATTGCAGATGCACGTCATGCCTGACTTGTGATAAGAAATGAGAATCATTGATTGCTCAGTTTCCTATTTCAACGAATTGATTGAGAACAGAATTAATTTGCAATCAATTTTTGATAATTCCTGTGTGTCACACTGCTACACCTATGAATTGTTGAATCATTCTGTATAAACCCAACAATCCTGAACTTTAATCAACGAATAATCTAACAGTTCTTATTAAATCGGTGTTTTTCACGGCTGATTTTGAGCACTGGGAATCGGTGGTGTCTCCTGCCCTACTCTGAGTTTGATGCTAAAATGATTCAATCGTCTCCAGACTGATTTTTTAGAATATGTTGGAGACTAATGATGTATAACATTGACAAACGGTCTCTTTTGATTGGTTGTTGCATGAAATGAAAATGTCTATGACAATGCTGGGAGCATGCCTGATTGTATTCGGCACAAACAATGAAGGTAAACAATTGAAAAGTTAATCTCTATGACAGAGAAGTGACATGCCTTCGCTAATTGTTTTGTTTTGAACCTTCGTTCACTTCCTGTCCTCCTCCTTCTCCTTCATCATCTTCTTCTGCTCCTTCTTCTTCACATCATTCTTCTTCTCCTGATCCTTCTTCTTTCACTCTATCTTCTTCTCCTGATCCTTCTTCTTTCACTCTATCTTCTTCTCCTTCACCATCTTCTTCTGCTCCTTCTTCTTCACATCATTCTTCTCCTTCTCCTCATCCTCCTTCTTCTCCACCTTCTTCTTCTGCTCCTTCTTCGGCACATCATACTTCTCCTTCTCCTCATCCTCCTTCTTCTCCACCTTCTTCTCCTGATCCTTCATCTTCACATCATTCTTCTCCTTCTCCTTCATCATCTTCTTCTTCTCCTTCTCCTTCATCATCTTCTTCTGCTCCTTCTTCTTCACATCATTCTTCTCCACCTTCTTCTCCTCCTTCTTCTCCACCTTCTTCTTTCACTCTATCTTCTTCTCCTCTTTCTTCTTCCTCACATCATTCTTTTCCTGATCCTTCATCATCTTCTTCTTCTCCTTCTCCTTCATCATCTTCTTCTCCTCCTTCTTCTCCACCTTCTTCTTCTGCTCCTTCTTCTCCACCTTCTTCTCCTCCTTCTTCTCCACCTTCTTCTCCACATTCTTCTCCACCTTCTTCTCCACCTTCTTCTCCTGATCCTTCTTCTTTCACTCTATCTTCTTCTCCTTCATCATCTTCTTCTGCTCCTTCTTCTTCACATCATTCTTCTCCTTCTCCTCATCCTTCTTCTTCTCCACCTTCTTCTCCTGATCCTTCTTCTTTCACTCTATCTTCTTCTTCTCCTTCTCCTTCATCATCTTCTTCTTCTCTTTCTTCCTCACATCATTCTTCTCCTTCTTCTTCATCATCATCTTCTTCTCCTTCTCCTTCATCATCTTCTTCTGCTCCTTCTTCCTCACATCATTCTTCTCCTTCTCCTGATCCTTCTTCTTCTCCACCTTCTTCTCCTGATCCTTCTTCTTTCACTCTATCTTCTTCTCCTTCATCATCTTCTTCTGCTCCTTCTTCTTCACATCATTCTTCTCCTTCTCCTCATCCTTCTTCTTCTCCACCTTCTTCTCCTGATCCTTCTTCTTTCACTCTATCTTCTTCTTCTTCTCCTTCATCATCTTCTTCTTCTCCTTCTTCCTCACATCATTCTTCTCCTTCTTCTTCTCCACCTTCTTCTCCTCCTTCTCCTTCATCATCTTCTTCTCCTCCTTCTCCTCCTCCTTCTTCCTCACATCATTCTTCTCCACCTTCTTCTTTCACTCTGTCTTCTTCTGCTCCTTCTTCGTCACCTCCTTCCTCGCCTCTATCTTCTTCTCCATCGGTAGCAACATTGTGCTGTGGCCTAGACGCGAGTCGCAGGTAAATGACTGTCTATAGACAGATTTCTCTTGGCAAAATCCCAGCTCCATTAAAATTCCTGCTACTTTGTATAATGTTTTCACATAGTTGGAGCACAGTTACGTGAAGACTTCACGGATGTAGATGGGTGCAGACACACGAAATTCGCATTCACAGGTAGATGCGGCTGCAAAACTGTCACCCTGAATGAAAGCGACCATGAAAGAGCATGAACTGCACGTGCTTGGCATATTTTGGCGCTCTATCTCAACTTTCTTTTAGCAGTACTTTAACATCATATATCTGTACAAAATTTCAACAAAAGTGCCACACAGACAAGAATAAGATGAGCGAAATCGGCATATTCTTGTACCAAGTTCATGTAGTCCGAAAGACCACTCTTGTGAGAATGACATGCAGATGATTTCTGATATACAAATTGTGTTAAAGAAATACCTCTTCAGCTTTTACCTGTAGTCAGCAACTCAATAGAATCGGACCTATGACCAAAATGTCGCAATGTCTATATTGGATATCCGTGGGGAGGGGTTCTGTTGAATCTTTGGATTGATGTTAAAACGTCGCCATTGCGATTGCGTCGTAAGAAGTCGCAGAAGAAAAAAGGTCGCATACGAACTCGTCTGTGTTGTATATTATAGCTGTTCATTTGAATTCTCCATCATTGAATTTACTAATAATGGAATTCAATAGACGAATTCTATTTTAAATCGCGTGATAGAGATCAAAATCATTATAGCAGTCATTGAAATAGGGCAGTATAGTTGATCCGCATAGAAATGCTTACAGTTGATCTAAGAATGAACTGATCTGAACTTAAAAATATCTATTGTCAATAATCCATATCTATGCCAGGACCCCGGCGTGGGCATCATAGACCCATAGACTTCGTTCCGATCTACCTAAGAGCTATCAGCTCATCGATCAATCAAACTGCGACCAAATCGGAATCCAATTGCTACGAAAAGGAAAATGGACCAATTAAGATGCGACAAATTCAGAAACAGTTTCCATAAATAAACACACAACAAAGTTGTCACCAATCGTTTCAGGGAATTTATTGTAAGTACTACTGACAAATAATTACTAGTAACAACATGTGTATAATTGATCTGTGATTAGTTCATCTGCACTTTATCAATTACAAGTTGTTTTCATACTTAAGCTATATTTTTGCATGTTATAACCTAAAGGATTCCTTCTCAAAGAATACATATTAGCTTACATGCTAAAGTAGTCAGATCTATTGATTGCATTGTAATTACTAATTATGAGGAAATGAATTAGTTTTTGGCATATTAGAAAACCAACGTGAACACGTTCGCATGAAAAATTCATATTTGCGAATTTTGAAGGCCGGTCCCAGCAAATATTCGCACGGTAATTGTTGGGGTGCTGGCCACATTTCGAATTTTGAGCAAAACTCTATCATTTACAATTCTTTTATTTTACACCTTCCATCCAACAGGAAATGAGTGTCTCAAACTTACAATGGGAATCCCATAATAAATGTTCGCAAAGTATATGCTTCTCGAGGTTTACATCAAGATGCTTGGCTTCTTAATTAAGTCCCATTTTTAAAATAATTGATGCGATAAACACCTCGCTAAGCATTTACGGTAGCTTGATAGCGCACATTGATTTGGGCCAGTTGATACTCATATACGCAAGGATATTCATCAGGCCGGGAAAATGAAAATTCCAAGCAATTCCATCACGCCTTAAATTTCTTGAGCAATTTGTAAAATAAATCGAAGGAGTGATAAAATTTTTTGGAATTTTCATTTTCCTAGCCTGCTTCATTGGATTAGTTCATTCATATCTAAAAATGATGCATGCTGCATTTTGAAATGACAGACACATGAATGACGTTCGTCTCTCAATGCGAAGATTCAGGTTTGCAGACCTGCTTCACTACTGATGATGGTGAAAGCGGTAGTAATGAAACATCGGCGTCTGACAGTGATGATAAGTACACAACATTACCTCTAACACCAGTATTTTGAAACTTGTGAAAACAATCATAGATCGGAACCGTTGCCAGAGTTTACAGGATTTATCGGCTTGAATCCGTCGATGCAATGTCCAGAAAGTGTAGACGACATTCCATCCATCTGGTTTTAACAGATGGAGTATTTTCTACTTTGAAACTGTGGTCGAATAATCGTGAGGTTGAAGGTCCGACCATAGAGAGAGAAGGATGTTCATTACGGAAGCAGATTTAGAAAAGTCCATTTGAATTCTGATTGCCATGGCTCGCAGTCTGAACAAGAAACTGCCAATGCATTCATTTTCGAAGACAGATCCCCTGTTTCGCCAAGAATGTACGGATACAGACATATCAGTGTCTGTAAATTCGAAAAACAGTGAAACAGTGTAACAGTGAAAAAAAATCGAAAACTGTCAGAATCGTGATAAGTCACTTGTTACTACAAAAAAATTTCAGATAAGATTTTTGCTTCTTTGTGCATTAAATCAAAAGAAACTGGAAGTATGACTGACACTGCATGTTAAGTTCTTGACTGGTCGTGTCAGTCATTGAGTGATTGAGTGTGATGACGTATAGACAACCAGATCCCTACAGTCATGCTACCATGGCCATGCCAGTAATTGAACAATTGACAGTAAGAAAAACATGAACCGGATGCAAAGAGGTTTTAAAAACGTATTAGTCTGGGAGCTAGCGTGAAGTTGTGCAGAAAACGAGGTAGTACACAAAACTTTCACATAGCATAGTACACCTCTAACCTACTGCAAAACTTCGCATCTGACGGATCAGATCATTTGCTTTTAAGAAATAGAGACGATAACACAATCCTATGTATTTCCAGTGGTAAAATTGTGACATTTAAGCTGTTGACTCCATTTTTTCGATTTTTTGTTCATAAAAGTTACACAAATTGGTATTTTGTTGAACTGGTTATTACAGAAATCATCTACAGATCATGATCTTTCAAATGAGTTATCATTCAGTGACAGAGGATGAAGTAAAGTGTACAAACAGACACTTTTCGTTAAAGTATATCAACAATTTTCCTGAAATTTCGATGTTAAAATTTGCAGTTACACCAACGAAAAGTGTCTGTTTGTACACTTTACTTCATCCTCTGTCACTGAATGATAACTCATTTGAAAGATCATGATCTGTAGATGATTTCTGTAATAACCAGTTCAACAAAATATCAATTTGTGTAACTTTAATGAGCAAAAATTCGAAAAAATGGAGTCAACAGCTTAAATGTCACAATTTTACCACTGGAAATACATAGGATTGTGTTATCCTCTCTATTTCTGAAAAGCAAATGATCTGATCCGGCAGACGCGAAGTTTTGCAGTAGGTTGGAGGTGTACTATGCTATGTGAAAGTTTTGTGTACTACCTCGTTTTCTGCACAACTTCACGCTAGCTCCCGGACTATATAGCCGGTTGAATTGCGAGTTTAACAGGACCAAGCGGAAACATCTTTCACAGAGATAAATTTTTAGCAAGAATGTTGATTGACTTCCCAATTTCATCATTAGGCACTCATTTGGATAATAATGCATTTAGGATAGCTATTGCTCAGAGAATTGGCTGTTCTCCACACAAGTGTCGCCGTGGACTCGTGTGGAGGCATGGTCGACTGTAGATCTGTATCCGTTGTCCCAAGACATTCCGAAGTCAATGATATATTTCGCTGAGCTCTGCTTTCTGTAGGAACCCCGTGAGCTCTCAAGCCTGAGTCAAAGTGATGGTAAGAGGCGGGATGACTACATTCATACAACGATGGGACAAGCCGGTAGTTTCAGATTTTACTTGTGTAGATACTTTTGCGGCATCCAGTGCAATCAGCTCATAATTGGAGACTGGTTTCGCAGCTACTTTCACAGAAACATGAAAACGACGGAAATACGCCGAGTTGAGTTGCAATGTTATGTTGTTGCGGTAACATAACTGAGTTTCATGAATTGATGAATAATCTGATTAAAAACCAGCGTATACGGCAACTGCGCCATTTTTTTTATTAATTACATAGGCAGTCGTATATCAGAGAAGAGCCAAAAAAAACTTCTTTGATGAAGCAGCGAATCGGCATCACCATTGCAGGGGGCAACGCCTTGAGTGGTAGCCTAGCCGGTACTAAGGCAACTTCTTGACTTTAACTTTCTTCATTAACTCTTACTTTTGTCACAATTGCTTTTTGAACAAATGAATTGAATGATTGAATGATTGCTTTTTGAATGGAATTGAACAAAGCTAAATGTACTCAAATGCTCTTTGTCCGCTCAAAAGGAACTACTCCTGATCCATATCCCGAGATTTTGGTTACCCATTCTACTAACATTCTTGGTGTCTTAATCAACGATAGGCTGTCTTGGGATGGACATTTTGAGAGTGTTGTTTTACGTGCATCTCGTCGCCTTCATGTCCTGAGGTCTTTGAAATCGTATGTTACAAAACAGTAATTAGTTAATGTTTATTATGGATGCATTATGTCCATTGTCATGTATACTACACCAGTTTTTGCAAATTGTCAAGTTTCATAATTTCGAAGAACTGTCGCTTCAGTATTTCAAAAAGTGTTTTCTTCCTCATCATCCGCTACACCATCTTGTTCCGAAGAAGTTTCCTGTATCAGGTAGATACCAAATGCTTTTCTGCTCTACTTCGAGACGTTTGAATTCCTTCTATCCTCACATGAGTTTGTTAGCCAATTTAGATGCACATGTTTCCTAGATCGAAGGTTGCTTTTTTTCCTTTTGATGAACTCGTAGGTAGTTCACTGAGGCTGCCGTTCACGTTTTTGCCTGACTTTGTATAAATGATGTAATTTGTGATTTTCATTTTCTCAATAATCGCCTTACTTACTTACTTTTATTATTAATAAACTCTGATTAATATTTCATATTGTTAGCAAACAATGCAAACTTTTCACTCTCAATAATAATATAAAATAGTTTCTTATAAGTTTAGTTTTAAATAGTAAAAACTTTAGACAAGGCCAAAGTTCGGGGTAGAAACTTCTTCCCCGTAAGAGAGAGGTTAGCTCGGTAAGCATTATTTCACAAAAGTCGCATTGTAGTGAATTATCTAAAAGATACATTCCTTTGTCATGTGAAAGTGAGCAATTTCAGAGACACTTGACAAAATCCACGACTTCTCTCTACCCGGACAACATTTGACCACATGATTCCTCGTACGTTACAGCTTCATGAATTTCCTCTGCAATACAATCTGGATCTCGGAATTGATTCATTCTGGAATAGGAAAATGATTTCACGTTGTCTATCCTGGAGCAATATTCCGAAATAAAATCAATCATACTGCCGGTATCATGCCACCACATGTCTGAGTTTCCTGTTGGACAGACTCCAAAACTTTTGGGGAGGAATGTAATGAGCGCTTGTCTCCCACAAGACAGGCAAGCACATCCAGAATGTTGAAGAAAATCTTTGAAATGAGAGAGAAAGGTCTCATACGATGATAGTGTAGATGAGTACAATCACAGAGTAAGTATATTAGGTAGAGTCGCAACTCAAAATTAATTAAATCTCCAATATGTATTCAATTTCGAACTCGAGTTGTAAGCAGATTTATACAGTTTTGGGGAAATTGCAACGGAATTGACTGATTATGATAGCAATACAGATACTCCGTGTCATGACAACCTTGGAGAGGTAATGTTTGTTAAATTGTCAATTCAATGGGTTTAATGCTCAGCATTATTCATAAGAGTAGTCTATATCGCAAACTATCTACCTGCACTGAAAGAGCAAAATATCGCAATCAATGACAATGATCACAATTAACTACAGAATATGTAAATGGGTGCTCATTACTATTCAGATTCAAGAAATGAAACATAAATTTAGTGAATCATAAATCATGTCGATGAAAATTGAATTAAAAACTTGAAATTTCAACCAATAAGATCTTAACATTTCCATGAAGACTTGCATTATAAATGCGGTTCATGAAATTTCGTTGATAATCAGCTTAATTTCCGCTTTAATTCATACATCGGTTAGCGAATGTTCATTCCTATTCATGGCTGATAAGTTCCATACTACTTAGACGTACCAAATCACCAGTATATAAACATATCAACACTAGGTGACATGCCACGCGTAATTCACGCGTAATTACGGTACACCACAAACATCCGTGGTTAAAGACATTCTATTCTTCTACCCGCGTGCACACGCGCTGCACTAAGAGTCAGAAATCACTTGATCTGATCCTGTTAAAACATGGGGAATGTTTATGAATACGCACGGGCGAGCGTTTATAGTTTGCGCGTCGTCTACGGTTGTCTGCGTTGCCGCTTGAACCATGGATGAGCCGCTAAGCATGTTCTGTCTTCCCTGAGCATGAAATTGAGGTCCTATCGCAATGTTCAGCCTCTGATACATGCAGACACATGAGACGCAAAGTCTATATAACAGGACTGCCGACAGATCTTGCAGCAATGTCACGCGTAGCCACGGATGTTTAGGGTCATGTGTAATTACGCGTAATTGAGCGTGGCATGTCACCTAGTGAATTACTTGTAAAAATTTCCCTTCTTAAAAAGTCATGAAATATTTTTTAGACTACACGAACGTAATCTCCGCAAAAACCTGAATCTTAAGATGTGAAATTTTGAGTCGACACTCTATGATTACAGCACAGCTAATTAGGCTGTCGCTAAAAGACCAGTGACAATTGAGTTCTGGTCTGAGAATTCGTGGGTCTTACAATAAAAAAACCGCTAAGGGATGACATACCAAAAAACGTGAAACTGAAGTCTTATACAAATATTGTAAAGCATAAAAGAATATCTATGCTTCGGTGTTACATTTGCCCATCGGCGAACAATACGATCATTTGCAGCTAATAACGGACTATTTGTGAGCTTTAAACGCCGACCAAAGTTATTGCAACAACTTTCACCGAATATCAAGAAATGCGAGCGTTTTATGGAATTTCACAGCAAAAAAACAAAGAACTTTTTTGAACAAAAATTCAATCTGCTTCTAATTGGATTAAAGGGTTTCAGCCAAACTGCTGAAAGAAATATTTGCAAATTACCTTGTCAAATAAATACAGCGATAAAAAGGACGGCATCAAAATTGAAAAGACATTGATTGACATTCTGTGAATTCCTCCCTGTTAATTTATGGGACATAGTCTTTCTTGTCAGCATAGATTCTCGATGGCGCCAATTGATAGCATTGATATCTTTGTCAATCACCGTAAATCAATATCGGATTTGGACAATTAGAGGAGTTCATATAAACGCAGGAATGAGATTGAGTAAGATGTTTCTACATAAAAATGCTTGTGTATTTTTTAAATTCAATTTTGAAGATTTCTAATTCACTGAAGCATAATCTTATCAGGATTTCTGCAATTGATGGAATTACATTGTAAATTGATGCATTACTTTGATGTAGCAGTGATTGACAAAGATAGCAATGTAATCAATTTGCGCCTTAGAGAATCTATGCTGATAAACAGACTACGTATGTCCAGTATTCAATTGCATTTCAATTACTTCACAATAAGTACAATTCAAAAAATAAGTACAATTTATCCATACCCAAAGGATGAGAGCTTTACTAAATATGCTTTGCTCGTTCGTATACAATGACTGATGTCCGATATCTCCATCAGTGAAACTTCTGCGCAGCATGCTACGATCCTATCACTGCAATTGACTCCAGATATGCGGCAGCGGAGTTGGAGTCTTAAAGAAAAGCTGAAAACTCAACTAAATACTTATTCAAGAAAGGGACTACGGCCCGTTTTTTACTTGCAAGTGTACCTACATGTATTGTTCACTAGGTGACATCACCACACGTAATTGTGGAGTACCCTAACATCCGTGATTAATACTTCTACGCGCTGCACTGAAAATCAGAAATCACTTGATCTGATGCTGTCAAAACATGGGGAATGTTTTTGAATACGCACGGGCGAGCGTTTATAGTTTGCGCGTCGTCTACAATTGTCTGCGTTGCCGCTTGAACCATGGATGAACCGCTAAGCATGTTCTGTCTTCCCTGAGCATGAAATTGAGGTCCTATCACATTGTTAGCCTCTGATACAAGAAGACACATGAGAAGCAAAGTCTTTCTAGCAGGACTGCTGACAATGCACGCGTAACCACGGATCTTTAGGGTCATGTGTAATTGCTAGTGTTTGAAGTGTGGTAAATTACCGTAATTTTACCGTAAGATTGAAATAAAATACCGGTAAATTACCGATACACAATTGTTCATTTTTCGGGGTTTCCTCATTATATTTTTGCTATGACAAAAATTCCAATACACTCACAATTCTCAGGTAGCCTAATGAATTTAGAGTTTCTTAAAATTACTAAATCATAGCTTATGTAACGAACCTATAAATGTATTCCAACCAGGTGTGCATGAAAAACTCGATACCCACGGAATTAGACCGGTCATCTCTTCTTCTCTTTGACTAGAAAGGAAACATAGGAACATGTAACGTTAATAAAATGGCACAATTTGCTGACATATTACCATAGCAATCGAACAATGAGCAGCCAGTTCAGCATTAAACACGCCAAATTGTGTAAAGCTTCAGTGACTGTTATCAACCGGATCACACAGCAAAGAGACACGGTCGATGTCAAGTTCTACAGAGAAGTTTGTGAACGTTTTTTCGTGCGCCTGCTAATTTTTTCTAATAATGATCGAGGTCCAAACATTATCGAGAAAACTTTTGCGCAATGATAGGAATTCTTCGAATCTGAAAGAATCGTGACAATCGGAGCATTTTGAAGGAATTCACAGCATGTTCCTGCATGTGCCACTGCTTTGGATCAGTTTGCACTTCTAACAAAGTGATGCGCTTCTACAATCTAATTATGTGATTATACCATTCACTTTGCCATCACCAACCCCTATCAGCACTAAAGAATGCCTGAATTTATCAAATTCCACGCTAGGTTGCTATCTCTTCAACACGTATTTAAAATCTTCCAATTCTGGTCTCTCATTGGTTGAGACGATCACTATTGCTCTCTTATCAATGCCTTTATGCACCTTTATGATGATTGTAGCCTGCGCGCGTATTGTCCAATTTTACCAGGTGGCTACAATATGAACGATATCTGCATATTCTTTCCATTGATGATCTCTCTCTCATATTATATATATATTACTAATTGTAGTTATCAAAATACATTTCTTGAAACAATATTGTCTCCATGTATCTAAATTTACTACGCATCTAACATTGACAACCAGTTTTGATTACATTTATAGAAAGCTAAGGATCTGCAGTGTATAATTTACAAAATATTATAGAGCGTGTGACCATTACCTAGAACAATGTTTATTTGCCGTCAAACTTTTGATTATTATTGTCTATTTGAGTGAAATACCAACAAACTTCTTAAAAAAGTCAATTTTTCATTTCTTAATTGCAATATCTATGACAAAGAATCAGACGTTGAGCGAAATTCAAGCCTTCATCAGAATCAGATTAAGCCAAGTGTGTATTTAGTTGAAATCAAAGCATTTTGGTGCGCTCGATTTGAAGTTACACGGACTTGAATACAAATTACCGGTAATTTACCGATAAATTATCAGTAAATTACCGGTAATTTTTAAACACTAGTAATTACGCGTAGTTGAGCGTGGCATGTCATCTAAGAGTTGGCTGTCTCAGCAGATAATCTTTTCCGTTTTAACAATTCAATGCCTCCAGCTTTTACGAGGTTGAAAAAGGTAAAAGCTGACGCATTGAATTGTTAAATCGATTCTCCGAGGTTTCCTGCTTAGCAGTTGCCATTCTTACCTTCAATTCATTGCCTTTAGTACAAATCCATTATTAATCAACTCGTGTTCTTCTAGCATCCTCCCTAACTCTTTTTTTGACATGCAGAGAATTTTAACCTAGTTTAAATATTGTTGATGTCGATTCAATTCAATCTATTTCTTCCATATTGGAATGAATTTAATACTTGAAATAGAATAATAGAATCAAAGGCATAGAACAAAGGTTATAATGCAACAATCACTTACACAAAACAGAACCATCGGCTTTTCGTCTGACAGTGAAAACAGAAGGACTGAAAACAGTCACGCTGTAAAACTGTTAGTCTTATTTATTCATGACAAAATAAAGCTTCTTGTCTTCTATGCTGAGGCAAGCTGCAGCGTCTACAGAGATAATGTAGTCATAACTTAGAGTAGGTTTGCTTTGTTGAACTATACTCATTGACTTAATTAATGAAACAAACTATCATTGGCTTGAATTGAAGTTTGCTTCATTTTTTTCTCAGGTATGATGCAATATCTCGCTTTCTATGTATTACCATTCAACACATTAGAGAATGGAGAAAGATCTATGGTGGTCAAATTTCAAATTTTGATATCGATGCAACTGTCACAATTGCTTTTACATATTGAACATAAACGTGAACTGAAATCCTGCTTTTGTAAAATAAAATGGCACACGATCAGTTTACCAGAGGTATGGCTATTGGGATGATTCGTTGTGGTAGAAGTTGTGCGAGTGTTGCCGAAGAGCTGCAAAGGAGCTCTCGAACAGTCCGTTATGGACAATAGTGGCACGAATATGCGTTTTTCATCTAATACACTAAAAGTCAAAAGACTTGTCACCTTTGCGCATTAGTTAACATTGCATGTGCGACAAGTCTTTTGGCTTTTAGTGTATATACATGTCAAATTTAGCGTTATACTTCCCAAAATTCAGCTGAATTTTTAGCTCTGAGCGTTATACTTCCTAAGAATTTACGACTACACCCCTGGCTACAATACTGTGTCGGAAAAATCCTTGGCGACACGGGCACTGTGACAGGGAGCGAGGTGCTGCTGGAATACCAAGTCACTGCCTTCGAACCAGTCCTCCGCTAATGGAAGCACCCCATGTTCAAAAAATTGGAAATATTGCTGCATCCTACTTACTCCTTCCATCAAATGAAGTGTATTCCCATCCCATCTCATGCAACCCTAGAACACCAGCTTAACAGGGCGGATTATCGCCGCAAAGTAATTAGTTTCAAGCTCTTTCAACGAACTATTTCAGACTCAACATATCCTCTCCATCATCTTGCATTGGCAGTCATGGTCAATTCCAAACAGTTTCGACTCCCTACGATCACAACTGCTCTTCGCGGCGGCAGTTTCATTATAAGCATGTCAAAGCTTTTCAATCATGGATTTTGTGCACACTGACTTTCATTCAGCATTACTTATTACTTTGTTATGACTTTATTCTACAAATGTATTTCTTGCCGTGTATTATATGTCTCACGATTTTCAATACTGAGACATTGATTTTCGAAAATAAACGCTTATTTTTATTATTATTATAGATGTAATAGTTATTTAGGCAGCTATTGCTGATAATGATGAGTTAGATATCTTAAATGCCCGAGCCTGTAGGGTGAGGGCTATTTAAATCTAACGAGTTCGAATGCTATGATGAAGCAATCTCATGCACGAGTTGCGTAGAGAATTTTATTTGACGACGTGCTATGATGATCAAGGACAGATTGTGACTGCTATGTCTATGATTATCAAGAGTATTTGAATAGAAATTTAGCTTCATCAATCGTGAAAATATCTATTCACAGATCTAGTCTATACTAAAGCAGGACAAGAGCACTCATAATTGGCATAGATTGCGCTCCTTCCAGTGCATTGGAGTAAATATTATCTCCTGCGTGGACAATAATCTCCTTTACAGGTCAAATAAAGCGATAGGATATCTACAACACATGTACGTAGACAAAGCAAATAAGAGTGCATTGTCAGTCATTCATTGTCAATCACACTGCGTGTACCTGCTTCTCCTTCTGTAATTGCTTTTTATCGCTCAGGTTCATCCTCTGTCGTGGCAAAATATAGAAAGCAATTTGTCCTCCTACAAGTGAATCAGTTAATCTCAGAGGTTCACTGCCACACCTTGATTTCGTTTTGACTTCCTTCGAATCTCCTCTGCCCGTTCCTGCAGACATTTTAATACAGGGCGTTGTCTTTACCCAGTGATGAAGGAGTGAGACGCTGTCCGCTTCAATCGATGATGAAATGTCAATCGGATGACTCTAAATACACGAAGAGCATGGAGCCAGATGATTTCTTTTTCCGAGCAAATTTGAAGTCATTGACTAAAATTAATGTCCACAGAATTATGTCCGCAATCGATCCAAGATGAGTCATCCGAAAATGAGACTTTCACAGAATGATGCACACCTCATAGTCCAGTATCCAACGCGAGTTTCTGCACGGAAAGAGGCCGAGAGTGAGACTTTCACACAATGATGCACACATCATAGTCCGGCATCCAACGCGAGTTTCTGCACGGAAAGAGGCCGACAATGAGACTTTCACAGAATGATGTACACCTCATAGTCCGGCATCCAGCACGAGTTTCTGCAATGAACGAGGCCGAGAGTGAGACTTTCACAGAATGATGTACACATCATAGTCCAGTATCCAACGCGAGTTTCTGCACGGAAAGAGGCCGAGAGTGAGACTTTCACAGAATGATGCACACATCATAGTCCGGCATCCAGCACGAGTTTCTGCAATGAACGAGGCCGAGAGTGAGACTTTCACAGAATGATGCACACCTCATAGTCCAGTATCCAACGCGAGTTTCTGCACGGAAAGAGGCCGAGAGTGAGACTTTCACACAATGATGCACACATCATAGTCCGGCATCCAACGCGAGTTTCTGCACGGAAAGAGGCCGACAATGAGACTTTCACAGAATGATGTACACCTCATAGTCCGGCATCCAGCACGAGTTTCTGCAATGAACGAGGCCGAGAGTGAGACTTTCACAGAATGATGTACACATCATAGTCCAGTATCCAACGCGAGTTTCTGCAGGGAACGAGGCCGACAATGAGACTTTCACAGAATGATGCACACCTCATAGTCCGGCAGCCAACGCGAGTTTCTGCAATGAACGAGGCCGAGAGTGAGACTTTCACAGAATGATGTACACATCATAGTCCAGTATCCAACGCGAGTTTCTGCAATGAACGAGGCCGACAATGAGACTTTCACAGAATGATGTACACCTCATAGTCCGGCATCCAGCACGAGTTTCTGCACGGAAAGAGGCCGAATTCGAGACTTTCACGGAATGATGTACACCCTGTGCCTACTACGAATCTGCGCGAGCCGGATTCTAGTCAGTTCTCCTTATTGTCAGACAGGATCAAAGAAAAACATGTATGAGACACAGATTGCAGTTTTTGGTTGAACTGAAATATTTTGCCTTTTCTCTTATCAACTGAAAAGTATTAATTAGTCTGAGCCATCACATTGAAGTAGAATGTCTTGTCATGTTCATAAGCATGAAACTAGGTGCATTTGGCAAGCCTCTGACTGTTGGCAAACACCAACATGCTGGCCCACTTCATCCACATTCACCAACATTCTCGCATACGTAACCGATCTGAAACATCATACTATTACATGCATATGATATTAGGAAATGACCTAAACACATTTTGAAACCATTCCGAGTGCATCTCCCTTGAGTTCATTTAATAAAATCGATAGTTTAAACACATTGGAGATTTAATAAATGCGGAGTTACCACTCTACCTAAATAACTTTCGTGGGTGAGTCATAATTTAATGATGTGAATAAAACAACTTCACGAAAGTCAATCTTGTTTACAAATTTAATGCTTGTTGATAAAAAGGAAATTCCGGCGCTAGCGGAATCTTGTTTATTCAGTGGTAAATGGAAAATATCATTCTTGCGGTGGTATTCTGCCATTTTGTGGTTTGATAGAAGAAACATTTGGCAAAAAGCCAAAAAAATGGCGAAGTTTCATTATGCGATGTGCACCTTTGATTGACCCGGTTTCCGAGATGTGACATAGCTCCACTCATTGACATAGTCAGTCTTCTCTTGTAATGTTTTAGTAATTTTCTTTTTCGATGTATGATTCAGAAACATCTCTGTGTTTATTCAATTGATTCAACAACAAGTTTTCTGTGAACATAGAGCAAATGTGCATTCAACTTGCATCTTTCTGTGCCGGTGATAATAACATATTTGAAAATCATTTGTCTGCAAATAGCGCAATAGAACCTGCATTACAATTATCCTGCGTAGAAAAGTCACCTGCACTTATAAGCTTTATTGTCAAAAGTGGCTGCAAGTTTGGCCAACGTCTATTACTTGATGAACTATCAATGCTGGAGACTACTTTCAACATTATTGGAGCTTGGAGTGATCATGTTGACAAGACAGCAGCCTGATTCGACGTTCTCTGTACCTATCAAGTTTAAAACTGGTGTATTTTTCTTTTATTCGTTCCATCAAGAGTATTTCTAACCTCTCTCTACTTTCTTAAACTCTAGTGACTCCAAACGCCTGGATCTTGTCCAACACTGATTAGAATGCATTTTGTGTTCAGTAACATCTGAATCCATTAGCCTGTGTAAATGAAAGTTGTGACGTCATTTGCTGACGTTTCCTGAAGAATATAAAAGAAAATATAAAAATTTGTAAAACAAAAGTCATAAATGATGAAGTCATTACATTGCGATGGGCCAGGGTTGGTCAAAACCCACCCGGTCAGAAAAAAACCCGATTTCACCCGCCCGGCGGGCGAAATCGGGCGGGTGAAATCGGGCGAAATCGGGTGAAATAGATTTTTCCATATTGTCATTTTTTCGATGCTTCTAATTAAAATACAGTAATGCCAATTCATTTTTCTGATTTATTGACTCTGCCTCTTCTCAAAAATCATCGTATGGAATGTATACAATTCCGTAATCTACATGTTTCTTACTACAACACCAACTATTGAAAAGGAAAACCGAATAATATGTCAACGTCCGATGTTTTCATTGCGCAAGAAACTGAACGCCTATGCTGATATGATGCCCATTGTCCATCCCTGACTCGTCGGACATCAGCCAGCCTGGATTTGTCAACAGCGGACTGTAGTGATGCATTCGTGAGATGATGGGGAATTCGGGAGAGCGCACGCATTTTGGTTGACGCTGCTGGTCGCATGTCTTTGGGTGGCTGGTGCAGTCGAAAGTGCGTAAGATAAGATCGATATTGGCAAACAATGATTTAATGCCACTGCCCACAAGTCTGGTCATTAATGATATTATCGCATACAAAAGACACTCGGAAATGATGGGGAGTTCGGGGTGGCGCGTGCGTGGTACGCGCGCGTCATTACTGATACCGCAGCAGGCTGCAAGTCTGCGACGGACACTTCGGACCATAAGAAAGAGCGTGCGTCCTCAATTTCACATATTAGGACGAGGTCTTTCGACCACACCAAACGACTATCCTCAGGTAATCAAAAAAATAAATATATAAAATGTATCGAAATTATGATATGAAAGTTCGACGAAACGATCTGCGTATTATTTAGCTTTAGTATCAGTAATTCTGCTAACAGTTGGGCCTATATTTTTGTCTAGGTCTATATTTTCTTACTTTTTGAATACCGGTATAACAAACAGATATTTGGTGATCGATGTTTAGATGACTCATTAGATCTTCCCCGTTTTGACCATATTTTATATATAAAGTTCAATTTATAGACCTCTACACATGTGTTTTCTCTCTAATAATACAATAATAGAAAAAACTTATAAATTTTAGATAACAGCCAATCTTGTGTAAAGTATACTATTCGTAAATGTAGGTGAGAGAATAACTTCATATGATTCCTTATTTAGATAGCCTGTAATTATCTGAATATTTGTACGGCTAAAATACAGTAACCTATATACTAAGTACTCACCGATATTTTCTCATGATATTGTATTTTAATCATGGTTTACATTACACTGATGTGTGCAATGTAGTTTGATTTTTCAATAAAATGATAATTTTAAAATAAGAGATTACCTCTTAATTTCAAGAAAATCGAAATAACTAGATTAAACCCGAAAAACCCGATTAAACCCGCCCGGATATAACCCGATAAAACCCCGGGTGGGTTTATTTGCCGACCAACCAAGTCAGATAGTCTATTAAAAACCAACGTTGAGGGCGTTAATGCAATCCTGTCGTTTACTCTCTATGGAAAAAAGGCAAGTAGTAAGAAAACGGCGAACACCAGATAGCGCAAGATGGCCGCCATCGCTGACTCCCCCCCCTCTGGAACGGCAGAGTGTCGTGGTCGGCCGCCGTGGTGCTTCGTGTCTGAGTCCCCCCCCCCCTCTGGAACGATAGAGTGTCGTGGTGGACTTGGGCGACCGCCAGGATTAGTCTTGAGGCTATAGTGTGTGATGTTTTTGGTGCAATCTGCTGAATGTTGGGTTGTAAAATGGGTTGTTTCGAGTGGAAGGAGTGGTTGGATGAGAAAACGTAGGTCGGATTCGTGTTCAGCGTGAAATTCTGCATCGGTAGGGTGAGTTTCAAGGCAATCGGCGAGAAAAAATTTTTCTTCAAATTTTAACAGAGTTAGAATTTGGGACGTTTTGGTGTGTAGCGCCCAAACGAAGCATCGGATGAGAAAACGGAGGCCAGATTCGGAATCTACGTGAAATTTTGGGTTAGGAAGGATGTTTCCAGCGAAATCGAGAGAAAAAATTTTCGCTGACGTCCCCCCCCTCTGGACAGCTCGCTTCGATTTTGGCTTCTAGTGGACGGATTTTGTCGTGCGATAGCTCGTTTGAAAGCTAAGAGTGAGACAAATTCAGTGAAAGAATCGGCTTGTTCCTATCTGTCTTCGTTCACAAGTTAGAGCGGTTACAAGATTTTAGGTCGGAGCTCGCTTACCTGAAAAAATCCTAAGTGTCAGAGTGACTTTGTATGGGTAAAATTTTGAAAATTTTCCAAAGTGTGGAATTTCGACCTGGGACCGTCACCAAAACATTTTTCATCCAATTCTGAAATTTCACTGACGTCCCCCCCCCTCTGGACAGCTTGCTTCGATTTTGGCTTCTAGTGGACGGATTTTGTCGTGCGATAGCTCGTTTGAAAGCTAAGAGTGAGACAAATTCAGTGAAAGAATCGGCTTGTTCCTATCTGTCTTCGTTTAGATGTGAGACGCCATTTAAGATTTTGGGACATTGTGAAAAACGACAGAGTTAGAATTTGGGACGTTTTGGGCTCTAGCTTCAAAACGAAGCATCGGATTGGAAAACGGATTTCAGATTTGGAATCAGCGTGAAATTCTTTATATGTATGGTGAGTTTCAAGTCAATCGGAGAGAAAAAATTTTCAACATTTTTCGAAAAAACGACAGAGTTAGAATTATTGCGATGGCTGCCTACTGTAGAGCCAAAACGAAGCATCGGATGGGAAAACGGAGGCCAGATTCGGATTCAGCGTCAAATTCTACATGGAAATGGTGTATTTCCAGCTCAATCGGAGCACTAGAACCGGAGATAGACGGGATTTTAGTGTTTGGATGATGGGTGTTACGTCATCAGCTGATCGCCACACACTATATAAGCTGGGAACCGAGAGAGACTTGT